>QANU01058407.1:340874-356850 GCA_003254905.1 Nissolia schottii | reverse complement strand
TGTTATAAAACTTCAGAACACTGTAATTTCACAGCAACGTCACCAAATCAAAAATTCTCCATGGAATTCATCAAAAAATGACGAAAAATTGCCACAGATTCTTGTATTATCATTTTCGATCACTAACTAAATGAGATAACGATTGTATACGCTTTGATTGTGGAATTGCACTTGCGACTTTGATTTCCATGGAGGATTGTGGTTTTCATGGAGCTCGCGTTTTGGTTCAGAGGAGGACAGAGGATGCCGATGCCGATGACGACGACAACAACGGCGACGACGACGACAGGTTGAAGATGATGGGTGAAAACGACGACGAGAACGAGTTCGGGATAGCGCGCGCGCGTTGGGTATAGTTATACGCTATACGTATAATTATCATTAATTGTGCATAAAAACGTATAAAAGGCTGGTGTATATACGGGTGTATGGTTTATGGGTGTACATGAAGCATTTCTGATATACTAAATACACTTTTAATTTTAGCCACACCCTACACCTCTTTTCCTTTCTTCCTCTCATCACCTCTCCCTCAGCCGCACCATCATCCTTCCTCATTGTCGGTGACTTGCCTACTGTTGCCCCTCCCCCACCTTTCGCTATCGCCGCCGTTATCTCTTGCGCCACCCTCCCTTTTGCCCCGCCTCCTACCACAAACGCCTTCAGCCACCATTCTCATCAATAACACCAGCTTAATCACTTTCTTACTCTTAATTTTGTCCCCACTCTTAACATTTCTTCGGTAGTGGCCCTCCGCCCCACTTCCTCCCACCACTGCCCCTTTTGCCAAGGAGAAAGAAAGAAATAGGTGTTAATAGATAGCATTTTTTTTCTTCCTTTTTTTTTTTCCTTTTCTGAAGGTTGGACTTGTTAATGTGTTGGGTCATCCATTATCTCTCTAGCCTTTAATTTCATTTTATTGGCCAAAATAACTTACAAGACCAAAACCATAAAATCATATAAAATAAAAAATACAAATGTATTACATTAATATATAATAATTTTAATATGATATATATATATATATGCATACATTTTTTAATATATGTTAAATTGTCAATTATTACTTATATTATTATATATTTATTTAATTGTATCCAATTTAGTAATCGACCCAGTGACGCGATGGGTGACCAGGTTGAGTCAATTTTAATAACTATGGCAATGAGTGGAGGCGGTAGGATGGGAAGCAGTGGGGAGACTGAGGTGGTGATGGGGTGGTGGAGATGGTAAAAGAGGAAGGAGAAAGGGGACGAAAAAAGAGGGGGGGAGAGAGAGAGGAGAGGAGAGTTAGATTTTATGAAATTACTTTAATAATCTTATGGATCACAATATACTCACTTTTTTAAAACAAAATGCTTCATGCATTAATGATTAAAACATGCAAGATTCATTTTAACCTTTGCCCTTAATTGAAATCAAAGTTGCATGTCTACATTCAATCAATTGTTGGTTACTCGATGCTTTACTACCTTACAAGAGATCTTTGATATGGCAGAACTTATCTACTTTCATTAATGTTCTTTTGTCGTACAAATTCCAATAATTAATTACTTTTACAATGTAAACACAAAGGCAAAGATATAACCACTAAAATACATCATTAGTCAATTTTTATATGTGATTAAAAAATAAAATAATTTACACATTTAAATAAAATATTAAGTGGTTAAATTAAATTACTCTTTAATTAATGAGAGAAATTATTATGAAAAATTATAATGTAACCAATACAATAATAAAATGTTTATAATAAATACGAATACAACTGAAAAAATAATAATTAATATTTCCTCAACCAGACTAAATGACAACTAATTTTAAATAAAATTTTAGATAAAACATAACATCTTAAAGTGGACAAAGACAACAGTAGCATGCAATCAACACGACCAACTGAACAGGAATCAATCCACAATGGTACTCCTACAAAAGTGCACAAACAGAAAAGCCAGCACCGTTGACTTACATATTGTGGACAAAGGAATCCCATACTTTCCTTTCCCAAACAGCCCTTTCAGAAACGGCCAATAACACACCACCACGTATGCACTGCACAATACTTCACACACCCCACTTTCATTTCCACTCCTACCCTTTGGTTGCAACCCAAACATGTTCATAACTTGTACTGTGAGTTGAACGAGCAACATGGTTGTGCCAGGTATATATATTGAAGAGTTGTCAAAAATGAACCTGCCAGCATCTTCTTTATCCGAAAAGGGTTTTTCCTTTTTGGTTACATTAAAGACAGTGTCAGATATCCCCAATCGTTTGAGTATGATGTCCAGGAATGCAAAGAGCCATGGGTTCATGGTTGTCATTCTTTGCATTCTTTGGTTGTTCCACCATGTTCTGATTGACAACCCTGTTTTTAAGGACTCCAATAGATTGGAAATGTGGTAGGTGACAAGCAGAATGACAGGAATCAATAGACCAAGACCCTGCATGATCATCATTTACACACAATTAAGCGGTTAAATCATGGATTATATATGTGCTTGTATATTGTGAAATAAAATATAGATGTGTAGTTGTAAATTTTGGCATGACAATAGTTTTTCTTAGCTTCAGTCATTTCTTTTCATCCTTCTAATTTATATAGCTAGCAAGAAATTATGATCTTATTGAGTTTTTTTTCCCTTCTATTTCTTGATTTCATTTCGTGTTTTTACTTTTTAGGATTTTATATATAAAATACATTCATTCATTTTTTATCTATTATTTAATAAATTTTGTACATTTTTAAATGAATATATCTAATCAATTAATTGTTCAAATACTTTGATATAAAAATTCAACAAATTTATTTATTGACAAATAAAAATGGATCAAAGGGAATAAAAATAATAAATAAAAATTGATTTGGGCACGAAATGGTATGAACAAACTATGACGTCCAATCACATATGGGTAAGAGCAAACCTAGCTGTAAATTTTTTTTTGAAAGAATTTTAATTAATTTCTTCCTAAAATCTCAAAAAACATGAAACTAAGTGAAAAAAGAAGGGATATACACCTAGAATGTGCTTGTAATATAGAAAAAGAAAATATCAATATATCTCTTATGTTTGAATGTATTTTGCACGCTTCTAAATAAAGAAGAAGAGTAATGTTAATATAGGTTTGTGTTCACCATGAATCTCATACATGACATCATAATAACCATTGAAAACACTTTTATAATTATAAATATTACAAAAATTAATGATTGCTACGATGTCATGGGTATGATTCATAGTAAACATGTTTTATACTGCAAACCCTAAACCCAAAACAAATTGATAGGATTCAGTCCCCATTGAAATTGTATATGTTTTGTGACTCACCTTAGGCAAGAAAGTGGAGTTGGTAATGATGCAATAGGCTGGGAGGGCAGCATAGCAGATCTCAGGGACACACCTCAAGGCCCAACATGTGATCCATAGATACGCCAAGCACTGTCTGAATTGGAGCTTACCAAATAAGGTTCCAAAAACTGGACAGTGCTTGCCCAGGAAGATATCGAGCAACCCTGAGGCCCATCTCCTACTTTGGGCCATATGAAGTACGCTATCTTGTGGTGAGCAGCCCATAAAGGCCATTGGGTCTGGCCCACATAATTCAGATCTCCAACCTCTGGAGTGTATTCTCAACCCAGTAAGCATGTCCTCTGCTGTTGACCCATACATCCAGCCCACCTATGTATGTTCTCAAAACATCAAGAGCCAACATTTTTTCTATAAGCAATTAGCCAAATATATTGTTTCTATTTATTAAACAATAGATAAAAAAATGTCTCGTTTTTCTCACAATTTTAAATGGTTAAAAAAAGATAATTAAATAATTTTATATCCTTTCAATTCACCTGTTTACCCCAAGTAGTGTCGCGTTCATATTCACAACTAGCGACTTTGCTCGCCGCCTCGAGAGAGTCGCTAAGGTTAACATTTGGAGTAAATATCTTCCCTTTCAAAGCTTGTGCAGCTGATTCCACAAACCCTTTTGAAGTTCCAAATACTTTTTCATTTTTCAATAATTTTCCTGCAAAATAATAATAAGAAGAATATACTATAGTCATAGTAGATTTTATTTGTACTATGTAGTAGTATATTTTACCTTAAAATATGTCCTAGCGAGCATTTTAGCAACACAAAAATAAAATATATCTTAATTATAACATGTTTGGATTTTATGTGAGAGCATTTAGGATTTTCACTTCTAATGCTGTAATAATCAATTCTAAATGTTGTCACGTAAAATCCAAACACACTTAGTACCATTATAGATGTCATCGTCAGGACAAAGGCCATAAATAACTTTTCTTCTATGGAGGCAATTTGTTCCTACGTAGTAAATCCCTTGAATTCCCGCTACTCCTCCGCCCATGTACTGCAAGAGACAAAACAAGAATTAAAGGGTGAGGATTATTTGCTTATCAGTAAATCCAATCTTAAAAATTTTAGAATTTGATTTCACTGACCACAAATATAGTCACTAACTGATTTCCAAGAGGGTCGTCCTTTAGTCCATCATAGAATTGCTGTGGACATTGAGCAAATGCAATTTCCTTTTCTCCCTTTGGATCCAACAAAATGCACAGGGTGTGTAGAACAATCTTTGGATTGTTCACATACATGTCACAGTCAACGTTCAAGATAAAGGGGGCATTTGTCATCAACCCGGATACTCTTGTCTGTTTCATGATACCAAGTAACGAGAAATATTGGATCAGAATAACCACGGTAGTAATTAATTAATCTTTTTATCGTGTGCATGAGGTTGACTTCAATTAAAAGAAATAATTTTGAGAGATTAATTGTGATATACTTTTACAGAGTTAGTCAATTAATAATGATATCAAAGTTACTGTACACGCTTAAGTTATTTTTCTCTAAGTTACTCACTCACGTATAAAGCTTGCCTTTCATAAGCAAGCTAGTTTCATTTAATGTAAAAGTGATTATTCTCTCTTTCATTTGGGCACACGACAAGACTTGGTTGTTATTCTAGTGTATGTGAATGATGTCATTGTTGCAAGTCCTTCTCCTACACATATTGCAGCGGTCAAACAGCAATTGCAGTCATTCTTCAAATTGAAAGTCATTAGTAATTTGAAATACTTTCTAAAATTGGAGATTGCAAGATCACCTCGTGGCATATGTTTGTCTCAACGCAAATATGCTTTTTCTTAACAATAAGAAACAAATTTCTTAGATTCTAAACCTGCTTCACTCCCAATCGATCCCAACATCAAGCTAAATGCTATGGATGGAGATTTATTAGAGGATGTCTCCTTATATAGACGTCTCATAGGCGGCATTATATATCTCACCATTTCTAAGCTTGAGATCACCTATGTTGTGAATAGAGTGAGCCAATTCTTGGCAGCTCCGCGTGTTCCTCATTTGCATGTCATCTATAACTTGCTACGCTTCATTAAGGGATCACCAGGAAGGGGTTTATTCTTCAAGGCTTCTTCTTCCTTGCAATTAAAAGGCTATGTGGATGTTGATTGGGGGAAGTTGTCCTGACACAAGGCGTTCCACCACAAGTTTGTGTCTTTTTGGATGATTCATTGATTTCATGGAAATCTAAGAAACATATCACTATATCCAAGTCTTCTGCAAAGGCCGAATATAGGGTACTCTCTACCATTGCTAGTGAGCTCACTTGGCTCACCACCTGGCTCAAGGATTTTGAGGTAGTTTCGGACACTGCCATGGTCTTTTGCGATAATCAAGCTACAATTCATCTTGCTACTAATTCGTCATTCCATGAGAGATCGAAGCATATTGAAATTGATTGTCATTTCATCCGCGAGAAAGTAAATTCAGGTGTCATTGTGCTCTCTCACATCAAAGGAAAATTTCAGCTTGCTGATTAGCTCACTGAAGTTGTCACTGCTCCTCAGTATCATGCCATTATTTTCAAATCGGAGTTGTTTGATCTTTACCTTCCAACTTAAGGGGGAGTAAAAGAGTTAATTAAAACATTTTAATTAGCTTTAGTTAGTTAGAAGTTAGTTATAAGCTATTTATGGCATGTTGTAGCTAGACTTAGTTAGAAGTTAGTTATGAATTTAGTATTCTATTAGTTGTCATATAGCTGGCCTTCTTTCATGTATATAAAACAACCTATTGGTTCCTTTCTAATTAAGTGAGAATAATGAATTCATCACCGATCCTTTCTTCCAATTTCTCTTCTGCAATTTTCTGCGGCAATTTCTGTTGAGGATTCTAAATCTTCCACTGAATTAGCAACGAATGTCAAACAAAGGAAGCAGAATTTTGTGGAAGACGTTGATAATTCTCTACCAATACCATCTTGCAATAGAAATTGTAGAAGAGAAATTGGAAGAAAGGATCGGTGATGAATTTGTTATTCTCACTCAATTAGAAAAGGAACCAAAATATATTGTGTTATCTACGTGAAAGGAGGTCATCTATATGACTGCTAATCGAATACCAAATACTCATAACTAACTTTAACTAAGTCTAACTCCCCCATGCCATAAATAGCTTATAACTAACTTCTAACTAAGGCTAATTAAAATGTTTTAATTAACTCTTTTATAAATAGGTGTGTTATTTGTACACTTTATCATCTTAAACATCTTAATGGCCACTCACAAAACATAAGGACTCACTACTTTTTTTTTCTTACATTTTATCTTTCTCTTACTTCTTTCCTAAGGTGTATAGTGTTCCTGCATTTTTTTTAAACTATAAATATCATTTTTCTAAAATAAAATTGCTTCAAAGCAAAGAAAGTGGCTTGGCGGTCACATAATTTAATGTGGCAGAGGATAACTATAATAAAGTCTACATGGTGGGCTATGTTATACGATATGCAGTTATTTTAGAGGGGAAAACATAAAAGAGAAACATACCAACACATTCATAGCACCAGCTTTGTAATGATGTGGATGCTGTGGCCTCTTCTCTCGAGATATGTAGATCAAGTGAGGCACCCCATTTGAAAGACCTTCCTTGTTCTCCAATATTACCTAGCAACATGCACGAGGTAAAATATTTTGCTTTACAAAGTTGTGTGCCCTTTCAAGAAAGCTTAGTTAGATTTAAATGTAACATTTGTGGAAAAATGTCACATGTATTCATGTGCACTACAAGAAATTTAGTCTAATTAGACCACATTTCTTTTATTCAGACTTAAAAGTGCGTCAATATTTTTATTGATTAAGATACTTCATAGCTTAAAGTTATCTTCAATTAGGTAACCTCTCAACAAAATATAATTTTGACTTCATAATATATTATAAAATATGTCACAATTTTAAGAAGTGTTATTTTTTAACAAAGGACTTTAAAATTAATGCATCATTTTTGTGAAATAACCTAATTAGAGTGAATCTTGTGCATTATGAAATGTAATTTTTCATCAATAAAAATTTTATATTTTACATTCAAAAACAAATATTTTAACTTTAATTAATAACAAAGTATAATTTTAAATTAAATTATTTTTTTAAGGTGTAGTTTTACGTCCAATTTTTTTAGCGGCGAGTTGAATATGTCAGATCAATATAAATAGCAAAGCTCATGTTTGTGCCTTTGTTTTGCTTTTTAGGGTGATTTTGGTTCTTAAAGATTACATGCTTTTTTGCATTAGAAAAATGGAATTTGTGTTCATAAAATATTACTTATTAAATGAGTGTAGTATATAAATTATCATAATATCCTACTCAACAATATGAATATGAAAATGAATATAAATATCACAATCATTAAGATTACATAAAGTTAAGCCTTATGAGATTTGAAAGCCGGATGAAAGGGACAGTGTGGGGTCCAGGACGGAACCAGTCGCTGGAGTAAGAAGAAAATAGTTTCTCACAGGTCAAGTACTAGCTAGGATGAGTGGTGCTTAGCACATTTCTTGAGGAGATTTCTTTTCCCGGAAAAAAAATCAGAATCTCAAACTCAAAGCTTTGCATAAGAACAGTAAAAAGTCAGGGTTGGATAAAAGCTGACTCGTATTTATTTCTGATGAAGAGTCGTTGTAGAATGAGAACTGCCTTATTATCTTTTTATGGGTGAGGATCTTAAGTAATTTAACATATTAACGACACGTGGCCAAGTTAAAGAATGGTGAGGTGTTTTGGTCTTGTGTGAAGGATAATGTAGACATTATAATCAATTATTGAATTATTATTTCAATATTTTCAAATCTAATTTTATAATAAAAATAAAATCATTAAATGAAATAAATATTCATAGGTTAGAATTTGAGTGAAGAAAAATTATTTTTTGTTGTCATCCTATTGCTGCCCTTTAAGGCTATCAAACGAGCCAGCCAAGCTAACTCACAAGCTTAAACGGGTCGGGTCTTAACGAACTTTTACTATTTGCGAGTCAGTTTTTATATGTTTGGTTCGTCAATTTATGTGGGTAAACAAGTTAATCTGCGAGTTTTGTCTATGTTAATACTAAATGGATCAATTTGGCCAACGGGTTAAACGAGTCAGGCCTAAACAGACTTTTACGATTCGGGGTCGAATTTTATACGTTTAATCTATCCATTTAACCGGGTAAACGGGCCAAACTCGGGCCAGACTTATTTTAACAACATAAAATAATGCAATTCTCACCATAGGATGACCCAAATATATAAAATAATATTAATTAATAAAATTATTTTTATATAAAAATAAATAAATTCATATTTTTGAACCATTATTAATTTTTTTATATTCATTATACTTATAAATGTTCTACTATAATTAAAAACATGAATGAAAAAAAGAATAATTACACTTAAATATTATAAATTAAGCATATATTATAAAAACTTACAAAAGTATAAAATGGTCAATTGAAATGAAACTGAAAGGGAGTAGATTTCTTACTTATGAAATCTTACTATAATTTTGAGCTTCATATATAAGTCAGTAATAATTCATGTACCTTGATTATGGATGGATGATTTCTCTGCTGTGTTGTTGAGAAAATGGCGAATTCTTCGTCAAGCACGATCGATTTCTGCGTTGCATTTTGAATTTTATGGCTAAGGTGCTCGTACTCATCCTGCAAAGAGAAAAAATGAGAATTTAGAATCAGAATCAACACTTTTCCTTTTTTTCTTCGTTACACCCACATTAATCCACGCATGGTATATACAGCACTTAATTGCTTATGTTGTTATACCTCTGTTCATTAGTTTATAAGTTTTTGAAGGAGATAGATAATTATCGGATATTTTATATTGTTTGGATTGGCCTTTTTCTATTTAAAGGAAAAAAAAATACATTTTCGAATTTTTTTAAGTAGGTGTGGATGTAACTTTGAAAAACTTGCTGAAAAAGGGGGAAAAAAAACTAAATTTATGTTGTACTACATGACAATCCAGATATTTTTGGGTTTAATAAAGTAGAACTCACACTTGTGTCGGTGCAAAAGTGATTTATTAGTTGTGTCCAAACAAAATTTTTGTGAGGGTATAGACATTTATCCAATCTACAATAAGAAATTTTTATGTGTTGAAGAAATATATTTAATGTGTGTTACATAAACACTATTATCCATTAATTTAACTTATAAAATTTACGTATAATAAAAAAAATAAATTAATAGATGGTAGTATTCATGAAACACGTATTATATGTATTAAATGTTTTTAATTAACCCACAAAAAAATTTCCATCCACCATAGTGTTTTTAAATGTCTTTTTTTTTTTTTGTAATTTGACTTAAAAAAAAAGTTTAAGTTAAAATAAAAAAAGTCATTCTTGCCATTAATTACCTTCATTCTTAACCATTCTTGTTTAAATTCTGGGAAGCCTTCACTGTCCTTGGCCTTGGCCTCATCTGAGAAATACCTAAAGGGAGCTCTAACTTGTAGATTGTACTTCTTACAAAATGGTACCCAAAGCTTAGCAAATTTGGAGGCTTCCACAAGAGCATACAGGTTAAGAGGGGAGCAAGCATCATCGGAGACATAGCAAGCTAGCTTGTTGGCAGGGTAATCAAGTGCCAAAAGGGACAGAACAGTGTTCACTGTGATGATTGGTGGTTCAAGTTCCGGGTCTGCAGTTGTCACAAACAAGTCCACTGGTGGAAGCTCTGGTACCCTGTTGATTGGGGAAAAAAATGTATGAGCATAATAACCCACCAGTAATAAGCAAAAAAAAAAATTGAGTTAACTTAAAACGTTTGGTAAGATTATATAAAACATGAAATAATAATAAAATTTAATGAATTCAACAATTTTTAATACATTTAATGTATTAATTGTGTTTTTAATACAATTTTTTTTCTTTTAAATTCTTTAAGAGCATTTGTTAGATAAACTAAATTGTTAAAAAACAAACGTTTAATAGAACAAAAATATTACATGTACATCTAATTTTATACACTCATATATACACCATTAATAATGCACCAACTTTATTTTTATGAGTGCACAAATATTACAAATTTATAGATGATATTCTCAATTATACTTAATTAAGTGCATAAATATTATATGCATTAAAATACAAACTTAATGTATATAAGTATAGAATGTATGTATGGTGTATATTTTTTGTGTACGTGTAGCAGGACTCTTAATAGATAAAAGTAACTAGTCGGCAAGACAAAAGAAAAGCAAGGGTTCATTAATACTATGACAAAAAATCCAACAAGGTGCGCAGTACTATTTAGTAAGATACTACTAATTTCATTTTCAAATAACTTTTCAATTTTAATTACGCACAAATATTAAAAAATCTTTGACAGAGAAGAAAGGTAATAACACGAACCGAGACAAGAGACGGTCTAGGTAGGTAATGGTATGTGCAGGATTCCATTTGGTGCTGATAGTGAGAAGCCAAGTGAAGGCGAACCACAACTCGCACAATAAAGCAAGAAACCAAGTGAAGTTGTTGTACTTGTCATAGGATAATGCACGGTAACCAAGTAGGGAGAGAAGGAGGAGCATAATGAAAGAATCCATTACTCTTGAGAATGTGTATTTCAGCCATATCTTTTCGTAGAGAGGAGGGAGAGTGGTGTTTTGATTGGCCATTGAGCAAAAACCCAAAAACTTTCAAATGGGTGTGTGTGCGCGTCCCCAACTTCTGGCGCAACCAATAATGCTGCTATATTGACATAAAACGCGTGGTCCAATACATGGACCACTCAACTTTTTTACCTTTGCTAGTAACTAGGGCGTCAAAATGGGTTAAGTGTGTCGAGTAGGTGAATTAGGGGTCAATTTTAACTGAACATGAAAAAATAAACTCATAAAAATTAACTCAATTTTAACTTGGTTCAATTAACTTGGGACTAAACAGGTCAATCTCGCAGGTTAAGTAGGCTATTCGTTTAGAGTTCTTTTACTCTTTTGCCCTTGTCAGATGATCAAATTACTAAAATACCCTCGTTTCAAAACATTTTACAGGAGTACCCATGTTTTTGCTGACGTGGCAGGCGAATTCTAATTCAGGTAGAATTCGCCAATTGCATTAGCGAATTTAGGACAAATATTTTTTTTTTAATTTGTTTAATTAAAATATAAGCAAATATTCATATATGTGATATGTTCGCACAATGCCGGGACGCTCTTTATCATGCGCGCGGGGGGAAAGGACCCAACCAGCTTGAACTTATGCGCACGAACCCAACTCCCTTCTCAACTCTTTTTACCAAGACAACAACTACTAAAAGTATATAAACACTTAAAAGGTTTGTGATCTAACCAATGTGGGACTAGAACTTTTGAAATACATAAGTTTTGTTCTACTTCTCCCAAATTTTACAAATAAATATATGAATGTATGAATTAAAAAGGATATTAATGTGAACAAGTTTGAATCTAAGTTGATAGTTATGGAATTTTATTTGGATTTGACACTGTGTGGGGCAAATGAGAGATTAATCCTGTAAAAAACTGGAAATGAGAGATGAAAACACAAAATGGAAACACAAATCAAACATAACCTTAGGAGTCCACTTACAATGGAAGAAGATGAAACTCAATTAAGTGGTTACCAATTTAACACATGTAAGGCGAACTCAGAATTAGTAGATTGGTTAAAACTAAGTACCTGTTATTCAACAACCTTTTTGACAGATGCAGCTTAACAAATCCACTTAGGAAGCATCTGGGAATTCCAATTTTTCAGTTCTTTATTTCCCAAGTTTTCCAAATGAGTGAAAGCTCAAAAGGGGATCAATATAGCTTCCTTTGGAGGGGAAAGTATCAAGGCCTTCTTTCCTTCATACATTTGCCATACATAACCAGCTTAAGTTCCACAAAAAAAGATGAAAATACCACTAATCTGCTTTTTCCCCCATCAAAGGCTTATTTCGCACAGCTCAGTGATTTCCCCCCTTTCTTCTAATAAAAGAAAGGGAAAGGTGAATGATCAAACGTGATGAAAAAAGAAGTTTGATAATAATCACACACAAGAAAAAATGCTTCAGACACACAAAAAAAGCTTGTTCACTTTACAATATTTTTTTCCTTACTTTGTAGGTCAAGAATATCATGATACCCTCATGTCTTTGGAATCATTACATCGTACCCCATGATGCGAATTTTGCAACATTAGCAAGCATACTAGTTCGTACAAGTCATAATGAGTATAAATACTCGAGTTGTCGAACCCACGAGGATGATATTACATGTTTGATTTTAATTAATAAATTTCTAAATTGAATTGACAAAGAGAAGGTTGAAGATATAACAACAAGTATAAAATAAACAATTAAATAAAAGATAAGAAAAGCAAGAGATGAAAAGAACACTAAGGTTAATGACTCACCTAATCTAGACTCAGGTGGATTTATAGACAAAACCGCATAACTATTCTAATACAACTTTTAAACAGTTATTAATTGATATTAATTAATAGACGAGACTCTTATCCTAATTACAAGCATTTCTCAAGGCAAACAATTTCTTTTCCTAGACCGAATACCTAATCTCTTAGTGGAAGCTAACATATTTAATGTTTGAACGATTTGTGAAATCCCCACATATAACCACACAACCCGCATAAATTATCTCTAATCTTTTGCTCGTGTGTGGTTAATCTCACATAAGCACTTTTGTATTCATCATCTTAAATTGCATACAAAACAATGATTCAATTAATTAGTGATCAAGCAATTAAAGCATTAAGAACAGTGAGAGAAACTTAAGAAATATCAATTGAAATTGAATAATTAATTGAATTAAAATATCATCATCCAAAGAAGTTACACTAACGGCCTAGTAGGGGACTTAATACATAAAAGAAGAAAAGAGCAAGTGAAAAAAAGAGAAGAGAGACGCAAAAAATAATATCATAAATGACAAACAATGGTAGACGATGAGGGGTGCAAAGCTCTCGCATAACACCTTGGTGACGACACTCTAGCCCTAGTTAGCACTTCTATAATTCTCTCCTCTTCAAATTTAATCCCCGTTCCTTTGGGGTCATTGGAGTTGTATTTATAGAGTCTTGAGCCATTATTAAGTAAAAACAAAACACTGAAATTCAAATATTTTGATAGCATTGCAATAGTAAAAATGTCATAAGTTGTGCTACACACATCTGATGGAGTTGATCCAAGTCTCAAATTAAAGATAAGAAAGAGATCTACAGCTTTATATGGAGCCAAGTTGAAATTCATCCTCAATAAAGGTGAAAAATTTATGACAAAGTCAACATAAAAAAAACTCTAGCATATCTTCACTTAAATCTTTCTTTCCAAATCATATTTAATTTATCTTTTTTTGATCTAAATTTTTTTTGAAATTTTTTCTTCAATCTTATCTTTTGTGTTCTTCCAATCTTCCATAATCCTCTAGAAATTTATTTTCCAAAAATTCAAATAAAAACTACAAAAAAAAAAAATAAAACCAATAAAATTTAATAATTGTACTAAATGCAAATTATCCTAATTTATGCATGAAAATAAATGAAAATTCTAAAATTCTATTAAAAATATTAAAAAAAACAGACTAATAAAATAATCAAATTAAGGAATTATCACACCCAAAAATGAAGTTCAAAATTGTGTTGAAGTTACAATTTTTTTTGCCATGGCCTCATCCACTTATAAATGTTTAAAAACCGGTAATAAGAGTCTCTCGATTTTGATTTTGCAAAATAGTCCCCAATATTTATTTATTTATTTTTGTCTTTGATGTAAAAGGGAAACTTTCCCTCTCTCCTTGTCCTTCTTGTTCCCTGCTGCATCGTGTCCTCACCCTCCACCAATATCTTCCTCAAATCCCCTTGATCATAACCCAGCACAGAATAATGTAAGAATCAAGTCATCAAGACCAACAACATATTGAAACCATTTTTGGTAAATCATATTGAAACCATTTAACATCAACTAAATAAAATTAATTCATAAAATAAAAGTACAATTTTACACAATTTTAAAAGCAAAAATTACCAAAACTCATTTATGAAGAAAAACAAGAAATCTAAGAACACTGTAGAAAACAAACAACCCCAATATTCTCATGAAGAGAAGAAGGAATAAAAAAACCCAACACACACAGATCCACAGCTTTGTCGGCGGAGTGGTTGTCCTAGTCGCTAACGGAGAAGAGATGAGCGAACGCCACCGCGGACCACCATCAAAGCTGTTGTTGCTTGCCCACGAGTCTCCGCACCAGATCTCCAGATCTATAAGTTGTTCCGTCTCCAACGCTGCCAAATCTGTTGTCGTCGCGTGCTTCGTTGGCACCACGTAACCACCGCATAGCCATGCCACCGCTATCATGGCCGCTCCTCCCTAAAGCGCTACCTTCCGCTGGATGGAGGTTGCAATCTTGCAACAGGGAACATGGGAAGGAGAGGGACTTTTTTCTTGTAAAAGTGAGAAATTAGGGACTTTATTATAATTTTTAAATAATTGATGGTTAAAATAACCAGTGGCATATTTTATAATTTTAAAGTTGATTTTTACTTATTTTTTGGTAGCTTTTGATGATACTAATCCAAATAAATGGGTGCCATGAGATCCTTTCCTACTTTGGTATATCTTCCTTTCGCTCGTTTATAGACAAAGGTTGGGCTTTTAGGGAAAATGTTGGCAGTAGTGCCCATGTGATGTAGGGGCCCAAGTAATAGTGATTACTCATTAGCTTGTATTATGGCCGACTAAAACATAAGAGGACTCTATTAACAATGATGAGAGGAAGATTCATTGATCAATCGTTTGCATTGAATTCCAATCATTTTGTGTTTAAAAATGTTACATGTACAACCAATTTCATACACTCATACATATATCATTAATAATGCATAAACTTTATTCTCACGAGTACACAGACATTACAAACTTGTAAATGATGCTCTCAATTATACTTAATTAAGTGCACAAAAATTACATAAGTTAAAACACAAACTTTATATATATAAATACGATATATATGTATGGTGTATAATTTTTGATGTACGTGTAACACAACTCTTTTGTGTTTGGTGTGAAAGACCAACCATTCCATGTTACGGGATATAGACAAGGGGGCTCAAGGCCCAGAAATTGACGGTCTGAAATACCAACCAAATACTTACACTACTTAAATTTGGCACTTTCGATAGGAAAAACAAGAATGCCTTTAGTCAAGTCTGTCAGTATCACGTGCCACCTTCTCTAACTAACGACAAGCCTCACTAATTTTCAGTTATCAATCACATACTCTAGCTGTGAAGAAAACACAAGCTATTAATCCTCCAGTTTTACCACAGTAGGTTTTTATAATTTTTGGATGTTTAGAAGTTTACTTTTGTAATTTGAAATGAGATTTGACCAATACAAATGGAAGATATCACAACTTACGAGGAATCAGTAGCATCATCCTTACCGCCGATCATATCGTGACAAGATTTGTCAAAAAAATGGATGTGATTTGGGTTTAATTCAGTGTTTGCTTTCTCTGTTTTTTTTAATTTATCCTCCCTTTGTTGTTTTCTGTCTTGATTGTGGCCTGCTGGGACCTTCCTCTTATCCTTTCTGGACCTATGCACTCAATTATATAAAAAAAG
>QANU01058407.1:266213-338711 GCA_003254905.1 Nissolia schottii | reverse complement strand
TTTTTTTTTTGAATCACCATTTAGGATCTGAATTTGCTTGCCAAGTTCTTCTTCAATTTTTCTGACTTAGCTTGTGGTGTGGTTATGGCTGAGAGGCGTATGACTTGCAAAAATGAGCAGGTACCTTAAATAGGAGGCCAAGGAGGCTCAGCAAGAGGCCTAGAGTGCTCGAGATCAATTTTTTCTTGGGACTAACTGCTCTTGTTTTAATATTATTGGTGTAGTGGTAGGGTCGAAAAATGTTGAAGAGGACCCCGTTGGAGCCAAAGAAAAGCCCTCGACCGAGTAGTGATTCTGCCTAGGAGGATCAGCCTCTCTTTATTTTGTTGTACTTTTAGGCGAAGTTCTTTTGTATCATCATGAATTTGAGAAACTTTGACATGTAGTACTTATGAGATCCTTGGATATTTTGTGTCTTTTGCATCCTTGTCTTCTTTTTTTTTTTATTTGTGCAGACATTTTGGTTGTTTTGATAACCTCTAAGTTTGCGTCCAAGCTTGATTTTTAGGTATCAATATTTATACGAATTAGTAAAAAGAAACTCGATTAAGCCTAAGGTAAAATATTAGAATTCCCGTCATCGTGTAAAATAGATAAAGCTGCTCTGGATTAAGAAAGAATAAAACAAAAGTAGGAAGATTTACTATGCAGGACACTTAGAGACCTCCAGAGTGGCCTGGATCATAATCGAGTTAATCCATATTTGTAACGGCTTTGAGTTTTCCACTAGGAACGCGATGTTCTCACCCCCACTCGCTCATGACTCCAGGTAGCCTTGATGAATACCCTTCTGACAGAGCGGGCAATGTTGCTGAGCAGGATTAGGAGCGTGACCTCGTCATCGGGGTTATCATGAAGACTTGCACAGACTCACCGGCTGGGACTCCCCGTCACTCTCTGCCAATAACCGCGCCATCCTCCAGTCCACCTATGAGTTTCGGCTTCTCACCCGCCACACTAATCCTGTTGGACATCGACGAGGACAAGCTCCCGCCGTATGAGAAAGATGTAGAGGTTGACCCAAAATTCTTGCCACCTCCATATTGACCCCATTTCCCCATTTCTACCGTCGCGGAGCAAGGAAACAAGTCAGCCCGCTCTTCCGACGTTAGCTCACTCCACGAACCCATGATGCAAAGGCAGGGCCGTCCACAGCGCACCGAGACTGGTCTATCCTTCTTGAGCCGTCATGGGAGGGTGAGGAGGACGATGATTCACCTATTCCTGCCTTCCCTGAAGCTGCCGTGGAGAATTCGAAGGAGGAGGACCCCATGGAGACGGACTCAAGGGAGGAGGAGTAAGAGGATGAAGACCCGGACGAGGACTCAGAGGAGCCATGACGGGGCATCAGCTTGTTTCGCCTAGTCTCCCGTGACATTTTGTTAGCTCTATGTTTTGTTGCTACTTTAGAAGAATGATATATGTACAACAACTTTTGTGTGTAATATATGTAGCCTAAGTGCTGACGTAAATGATGACTGATTTATGTACACTAAGTGTTGATATGAACAATGTACCCCCTTGGGTTGATGTTCTGCATAATTGTATGTTGATTCTGTTATGATTGCCCTAGTCGCATTTTATGCCTCCTAAACCGCCTGACTCTACAGCGGATATTATATAACTCATCTCACGCAAGGCTCCTAATTTTAAGATAAGAAAAACCCATTAAGAAAATTTCAAATCGATCCATATATTGGGTAAAAAACTATTTTTCAAGGGTAATTAATGACTATAAGTATTCCCACCAAGCAGATAACAACCTAGTAAGCATAGTTTATGACTTAAGCGTAAGCCCGCTAGCTAGGGTGTTACAGTGTGTGTGTCTAAGCGTCCCCTGAAATTAGGAGAAATTCCTTTTTTTTTACCTCGTGTGGGTTCAGGGAGGTTAAAAAATCAAAATCTGTGCTCTGTTATCAACTCGCACGAGTTGAACCTCCAACTTGCTCGAGTTAAAACTCTTGTTTTGCACTTCGAGCTCCCTAGACCTTAACTTGCGCGAGTTAATTCTTTTCTATGATGAATCTCGCGCCGCAAATAATGTCTTTTTGCCTAATTATTGGTCATGAAACACTCAAAACAGATCTCAAAGTATTCTAACACAACTTAGCACTTTTGCAACACAAATAAAAGACATCATCACACTTCACTACATAAATTTCTTATTAATTGCTAAACAAAACAAACAAGGATAACTCTTATTGGAGAGTCATCCCTTACGTACATAAGAGAATTATTAGAACAAAATGTGTACAAAAATAATAATAATATCAAGCGATCAACCAGTCAACCGGTGATTGTACTTCTAGAAAGGTGCACAAAAGCAAAAGCAAGAGCTGATGACTTGCATAATGTGGATAAAGGAATCCCATATTTTCCTCTGCCAAACAGCCCCTTCAGATATGGCCAAAAACACAATACCAAAAACATGCTGCACATCAATTCACCTGGCCCAGAGCCAGGCCCATTACCACTCTGAGCTGTTTGTGGCGGTTGCAACCCCAAGAACTTGATAAACAAGGCTGTCAATTGCACCAGCAAAATGGTGGTACCCGCCACAAAAACTGGCGAATCCTCAAAGGTGAACCTACCACCATCTTCATCATCATGATCTCCACCAGAAGAAGAAGTCGGATGTTCCTTTTGCGTTATCTCAAAGATTGCATCGGATAACCCCAAGAGGTTAGGGATGGCACTCAAGAAACCAATGAACCATGCAGTCGTGGTTGTTATCATGCTCATTCTCTGGTTGTTCCACCAATGTCTTATTGACAACCGAATTGAGAGGTACTCTAATAGAGTATGCACATAGTAAATCACATATAGTGCAACAGGTATCCATAGTCCAAGTCCCTGGAATCAAATTAAAAAAATAAAATTAGTATATTAAGCTTTTAATCCATGAACTCTTTGTGCAATGTTTTAAATTTCAGACCTCATCACATTGCATTTGCAATGGTAATTTCAGTCTGAGTCTCAATCACATAAAATTGCCACAACTTAATCGGCATATTAGAGTTGCAATAAGTTGCAAAGGACCCCATTAAGCCGTAAAAGAGACCATCTCATACTACAAACACACAAAAATTTCATGCCGCACAACATGTCCACAATTTCAACAACCACACAACTTTAAGAATTGCATTATTTGTAATCATTTTAGTATAAAACACTGTATCAGAACACATTCATCCACTATTGAATGAGATTTTAGTGAAGTCCACACTTTAAAGAGATTTGAACTAACGGTGGATATATGTGTGTCGGCATGGTGTCCCAGACTAAAATGAGTAGAGATAGCATATTTCCAATTTAAAATACTGACCCTATATAATGTTTGGGGATAACCTTGCAACCATAAATAATTAGACCTTACCTTAGGCAAGAAATTGGTGTTGGTGATTAAGCAATATGCAGGGAGGGCAGCATAGCACACTTGAAAGACAGAGCGTAGGCCCCAGTTGGTAAGCCAGCAATAGGACAAGGCTGCCCTGAATTGGACCTTACCAAAGAGTGTGCAAAGAACTGGAGAGTACTTGCCAAAGAAGACTACAGTGAGGCCTGAGGCCCATCTCTTTTGTTGCACAATTGTAGCGAGCAAACCGCCAGGAGCACAGCCTGTAAAGGCAGTTGGGTCTGGGGTACAACCTTCTGATCTCCACCCTCTTCTCATGATGTTCAATCCTGTAGGTACATCCTCCGATATTGATCCATATACCCAGCCCATCTAAAGTACCCGAAACCCATATTTAGTTTATTAATTAATGAATTTAAGTTGTGCCAGAAAAATAAATAAATAAAAAAACTAGAAAATTAAGATTAGTGGTATTTATACGTATACAGTAAATAGACATTTATAGTGAGATAAAAGACGCAAAAGCATCTTGTGATTTTGTCTATAGATCTACTATTGTATTTTTCTTTTTACAATATCATATCTAATTTTTTGTGTATAAATATCATTTTTTTTTTAAAAATAGTAAGCACTAATCACTTTTAGAAAAGAGTTAGTTTTGTATTTGCAAAAGATAAATGTTCTTTTTTAATGTAAAAGAGAAAATATAACACTAAATCAGACATTGTTAGAAAATTAAAGGGTTTTTTTTTTTTTAATTTATAAATCTCACATTATTAGATTGGATCCCACACCATTAAATCTCACTCACACCATCTTTGAGAATAGGTGTCATTTTAATGAAAAATATTACTTATATTCATTTTATATAAAATATTATATCGATCCACATTCAATTTATTATTGGATGAGATATTATTAAAATATAAGTCCTATTAAAATCTTATCCAATAATAGAATAAGATTTACACAACACAACACCTTTTACTATCTGAAGATGAGTTCGAATTTTGGAAAATATGCGTGTCCAAATATTGCTTACCTGGTTACCCCATCCAGTGCCATATTCATATTCACAATTAGCAACTTTTATTGCTGCCTCAACAAAGTTGGAAGGACTTGGATCATTAGTAGAATATGCACTCCCTTCCAGAGCATGAGCTACTGATTTGACCAACTCCTTTGAACTTCCAAATTGTCGGATTAATATATTCTCTGCTAACTTTCCTACAAAATAATCAAAATAATAATGTATTCGTGTTAGGCATGCCACATTGAACCCAAGCATATATGTTTTTTTTTTTTTTTTGAAATCTTTTAGACCATAATTGTGAGGGCAAGACCTTTTCTCCCACTTTCGATTTCATCAGGATAAAGACCATAAATAGCACTTCTTCTGTGGAAGGTGTTTGTTCCTCCATAGAAAGGTCCTTGAAGTCCTGCCATTCCCCTTATTATGTACTGCATTATTAGACCCAAAAAAAGTTTATTAGTCTCCTTAGTTCACAAAATTTACTGGCACTAATAAAAGGGTTAGTGTTAATTATACCTCAAATGCAGAAACCCATTGATTTCCAAAAGGGTCATCTTTTATTCCATCATAGAATTGTTGGAAACATTGAACATAAGCAACTTCTTTTCCTTTGTCAGAGTCCAACAAGATGCACATAGCGTGTTGAACAATCTTTGGATTGTTCACAACCATGTCACAGTCCACATTCAACATAAATGGAGCATTGGTCATCAACCCGGACACTCTTGTCTGCACACACATGATTAATTGAAAAACAATTTGAATTTGGATCTTGATCATTAACCTGTATGAATTGTGAATTAGAAATAAACTTAATTACCAACACATTCATAGCACCAGCTTTGTAATGATGAGGGTGTTGTGGCCTCTTCTCTCTTGATATGTAGATTAAGTGAGGCAACCCATTAGAAAGACCTTCCTTGTTCTCCAATATTACCTAACAACCAAGTAATGTAAATAAATCTTTTGCATTGTTTTTGTTAATTTTTTAAGCATGCAAGAACCAGAACTACGCTGCTTTATAGGGCAGAAAAAATTTAGAAAAATCACAAGAATGTATACAGGTTCATATCAAAGAAGAGTTTTTTTTTTCTTCCTTGTGTTAATTTAAGAGTTAATTATGTTTCTAATCCCCATAAATTTTAAAATTTGTGTTTAACTCCTCATAAATTTTTCGTTTGGAAATCGTCTCTTGTAAATTCTTTTGTTTGGTTTTAGTCCCTACCGTCCATTTGAACTGTTAACTACTGACATGACAGTTAATTTGGTCACATGACAGTCACGTGTCACGCGCATGACATAAAGTTAATTTGGTTTTCAGTCCCTCATAAATCACGAATTTTTTTTTATCTCTCTTAAAATTTTTGTTAGGAAGTCATTCATCATAAATGTTTTCGTTAGGAAATCATCCCTCATAATTATTTTTGTTAAATTTTAGTCTCTGTCATTTACCATTTGGGTCATTAACAGCTATTGTGGTAGTTAACTTGGTCATGTGACAAATACATACCACATATATGACTACTAAACCCAAACCTTGACCTGACTCGCCTAATTAATATCCTATCCATGACCTGCGAACCATGATTCTAAATTAAAAAATATCATCATCATCATCATCATGAAACTTATTGACGAAGAGGAGGTCAGCGGCTAGTTGGATGTGGGTAGAGAAGAGCCATAGTGGTGAGGTGGGAGAGAAGGGGAGCAGGGAGAGAGTGGGAAGGGACAAGAGGGAGATCGTTTTTTTTTAAATCAATTCAACCTAGGTCAAGTTTGGGTGGGTCATTTTGAATAATAGGTCAATTGTGTTCATCACATGACCAACTTAATTGTCATATCAATAGTTAATGGCTCAAATAAAGGATGACAAAGACTACAACCTAACAAAAAAATTTGTGAGAGACAATCTCCTAATGAAAACATTTATGAGGGACGATTTCTTAACAAAAAATTTATAAGGAGTAAAACACAAAATTCGTAATTTCTGAAGGATTAAAAACATAATTAACCCTAGTGATTGTTAAATTGTCTACAAGCTTAATTTTGTTAAATACTAGGTTGAATGATTCTCAATTCTATATGTACCCTGCAAATATATCAATATTTTTAACTATATTGTTTACCCTTCTCTCTATTTCTTTTGGTTAAGTACTGTATTTGTTACCTTAACTATGCTTCGATGATTCCTTCGCTCAGTATTGAAGAAATCTTCGAGTTCTCCATCAAGTTGGAATGGAATTGATTTTCGGGTCAAATCTTCAATTTTTCTGCTAAAACTATCATACATATCCTGCAAAACACAAGCAGACAAATTAACCATTTTGTGGTTTAATGTTGGGAAGTTCAAAACACACACTCATACCTTCATTCTTATCCAAGCTTGTTTGAACTCTACCGAGTCTGTTTCATTATTGGTGTTGGCAGCATCATGAGAGAAGTATCTAAAGGGTGCTCTAACTTGTATATTGTACTTCTTGCAAAAGGGTACCCAAAACTCAGCGAATTTAGAAGCTTCCACAAGGGCATAGAAGGTAAGAGGGGAGCAACCATCATCGGAGACATAGCAAGCTAGCTTGTTAGAAGGGTAATCAAGGGCCAAAAGAGACAGAACAGTGTTGGCTGTGATGATGGGTGGTTCAAGTACAGGGTCTGCAGTTGTCACAAACAAGTCCACCGGTGGAAGCTCAGGCACCCTGTGGAGACATACATAAACACTCATAGATGTATAAGTATGAAAAATGCTATTTGTATTGCTTGATTATGGGAGATCGTGTCAACTCATTAGCCACTTATCATCGAATAATATCTTAATAATATGTAAATAATCATAAATCTCATCCAACGATAAATGATTAATAAATCAGCTTGATGTCTATTACTAATGAGTTTAAATAGCATAACTCATTATCTATATAAGTCTATATACAAGTATACATATGCCATGCAACAAAATCTGAGTGCTATGATCAGTTCAAAGTTTGTACATTGAATCCTTCAACGTCTAATACTTGAGCAATTGTATTAAAAATGTAGTTAAGGTGAGAGACAATAATAACCCAACAAATTAAAATATTGAACGCTAAATAGAGCATAATACCACAATTTTTATAAGAGTTCTGCTAAATTTTTCTACAAATTTTATTATATACTAAATGAAGTAATAAATAAATAAGTGTGATTAATGTCTTGAAAATTTTAAGAAAATATTAGTATGTAGAAAGATTTATGAGAAGATTCAGCAGAAGGATTTATAATTACTCTTTTGATAGCTTGCAAGCAAATTTTCTGTCACTAATCAATAACCACAAGTATTTAATAACTTGGAAAATTATAGCTGCTACTAGTAGTAATAAGTAAAGTGAATAAATAGTGGAGTAGGATTTCAAATCTTGATGGGAATAAATAAGGAATCAGATTCAGACCAGCGTTGGCTTATATGAAACGAGCAAGCATCAATTAATAGCTTTGTTGGGTAAATCAATGTACATAACATAACATACCTTTGGAGGAGACGGTGTAGGTGGGTTTTGGTAACAGCAGGGTTCCATTTGCAGTTGAGAATCACAATCCAAGTGAAGGAGAACCATGACTCGCATATGAAACCAAGTAGCCACGGTATGGTGAAGCTTTTGGTGGAGAATAAACGGTAGCTAAGGAGCATGAGGAGGAGGAACAGAACAACGGTGTCCATCACTCTCTGAAACGTCCGCTTCAGAAGAATCTTTTCATAGAGAGGGAGATATCCATTGCTAGCCATCGAGCAATTCAAGATAGATACAAAGTAGTAAAGCCAACAAGTTTGAGACACGCTTTGAACCGCTAATTATAAGTTATAGGCAATTGGCACTTTGTAGACTAGTGTGCTTTATAATATCAAAAAGACTCATAAAATCATTGGTCTCCCGTAGAGAGAGAGAGAGAGAGAAGAAGTCAATTGAGTAGAGTAGTGTCCTTTATAATATAGAACTAGATTCTAACTCACTCGATCCGATGAGCCATTTTAATATAGATAATATAATAAAAAAGAGAGTATCTTTATTAAATTTAAGTTAATTTTTTATTAACAAATATTTAAATAAGATATTCAAGAAGTGTGTGTGTGTATATATATATATATATATCCTAATGATAGTTGTACATCATAGTTAATATTATATTGTTCCAACTCAGATATAATGAAAGTTTGACAACACTCAAGAACAACATAGATAATCATAGTTCATTACACAAAGTTAAATACTAAACGTAGTATGTCGATCTTTAAGTCGTGGTTGTTTTTTATATTAGAATGACTTTGCTCCAGACCTGTAAATCAAATAACACATAGTGAAATTCTTTATATTTGGACCAAAAGACTTAACTACACAATGTTCGAATGAAACGTTGTCAATTAATATGTAAGTTGTTCGGAGTTTAATTTCATAATATATCCAACCTTTGATTTCATTTGATCTTCTAGTAGGTTGGTCAATGAAGTTTTTCGTTGTTATGATCAACCACTGGGGGATTAATCACGACTGGTTCCTTTGGGATTTCATCTTCATCATTTTCTGCATAGTCATTATTCACTTGAGCCACATGTCTTGCATAGAATTGACTCAAATAATTGAATAATGGTGGAGGTAACACCAAGCCTATGTATCTTGTAGGATCTCTACGATATTGAATTTGATATCTCATATCATTTTGAGAATCAATATGAAAAATTCGAGGACAAACATAATAAATTTCAATTACATAATTCTCTTTAATATTATAGAAGTCTAATATGTTTTGAAAACCGTCATCTATAACAGCCATGGTTGAACATGGTATAATCCTCGTTGGGAAACAAATATCTTTGTTGTTTATTCCATATACTACACCCTCACAGCTTCTACCATACTTGTGTACGAAGCTCAACAGTTATTTCACCTACATTCTATGAACAATAATGGATAAATGATGTCAAATGTTAAATGTGTAACTCAAAAATCTTTAAAAAAAACCTTTGCAAAATTAAATGTCATGATTCAAATTGTTATGGAATTCATGTTAATGATTTGGACGATAATTGTTGACTATTGATAAAAAGTTGACTCATTTCTTTTTGGCATAACCACTCTATATAGAGCAGTGCTACATGTACACCCTTAAAACATAAACCATAAATACACCCATATCATAATACGGTGGACCCCTCAAATAACTGCTCTGTCCACTTTCTCTCCCACTCTCAGCCACACACGTGTGAACTCACGCACATCACAAAACCTTCCCGCTTCCACTTCCTTCTGTTTTCTCTCTTCTCTCTTGTCGCTCTCATCTCTCATCACTATCATCCTTCGTTCTTTCTTCACTCTCGTCATTGTCATCTCTCATCCCCCTCTTCACTCTCGTACTCATATAAAAGATTGTGCATTCAAATCACATATATCAGATTCTGCACTGAAATCTGATATGTTTGAATAAAATCACAGTGCTGTAAACAAGTGCTTAATGTTTGTGCACATCGACATATAATGTTTGTGCACTAAAAATCTGATATCATATTCTACAAAAATACTTAACTATGCATTAAGTAATATGCATATATGTAAAATTTATACATTAGAATGTATAAAAGTGTGCGTACACATGTATGTGAACTGATTTTTATAAACTTTGTCCACTAAAAATGTATAAAGATTGTAAACTTATTTATGTTTGAATAAAATCACTGTGCTGTAAACAAGTACTTAATGTTTGTGCATAAGGTCATATAATGTTTGTGCACTAAAAATCTGATATTATATTCTGCAATATAGACCCTTATCACCATTGTTAAAGATAGATCTCATCTATTTTAAAAAGAAAAACTAACATTTTATCATCTTAATTTCATTTTAATCAAATTTGATATGATAAGAGGATGGAGATGAGGAGGATGAGAAGGATGGTGATGATGAGAGGATGAGATGATGAAAGAATGACGAGGAGGACGATGATGAACATAACAGAACAAGGATGAGAGGTTGAAGATGATACGTGAAAACGATGACGAGAACGAGGTTCGGCATTGGGCGCGCGTTGTGTATAATTATACGTTTTACGTATAATCATCATTAATTGCATATAAAACCGTATAAAAGAGTGGTGTATGTACGGGTGTATGGTGTAGGGGTGTACATGGAGCATTTCTGTACTATATATAATAGTCTTAAAAGGAATAAGTCCAAAAGAAAAATATTAAATGCACGGAAATAAGATATAATCCCAAAATTTTATATTGATATATGTTTTGTCAATACACCAAATGATTGGTAAAATTCAAAATAAACGAATTTAGTAACGTAAGATTTCCTAAGTCCTTAAGTTGAAGATGAAACATGTTACCTCCCTATTCAATCATATAATTTCAAAAAGAACTATGGTCCAATAAATTTATGTACATTAAGTTTAATTGTACAGCCTATTTTTTAGTTTGAATCCACTTCGGAATGCTATTTCCCTTTTAATACCAAAAAAAGACAAACTTATACACGATTAATATTAATGAAGCCCAATTTCAAGTGATAATGTTGGCCTTGATTGTTAATATTTGTTAGCAATTAGATAGGAAACTCGGACACTCTTGGGACACAAAATTTGTTTACAAAATTAATATAACGTTCTTATATTAATTTTTTTCTCCAAAGGAAGCTACATAGTTTTTTATTTAAATTTATGTTGATTAAGCCTGTTAGCAATATCATTTTTAGTTATCAATAAAAAATTGATATTTGATTAGAAAATAATTGAATAAATAATTTAAATAATACATAGATAATATTGTTGAAATCAATATCCTTTTTTTGATAATTTTTATTCTTATCAAGTTTATACAAAACTTGGCTAATACATGACCAAATTCGAATATCACGTATTAAAACCCCCTTCACAAATTGTTTTTCTCGACGATATCTTTTGGGCTAATACATTTAAGTAGGTTAAGCCTAATTAGAACATTTTTTTAAGTGTGATTAACAACTGCTAATTATTAAAACTACTAAACAAACAATTTTATATTTAGCTTGTATGTACATTAATTGATAAATCAATGTAATTTATTGAGGGAGGTCTAATTACATTAAATCAGAGCACTTTTGATCTGATTTGAAATTTTCATTTAAAGACTTCAACGTAAAGAAAGAAAAAACAGAAAATACCATTCATCTTTTATCCCTCTTTTCTTTTCCATTGAACCTCTCTCATCAAAAGCAACTTCCCACCTCATCTTCATTGACCTCCCACTTCCTCATTTCCACCGACCTCTCACCTATTGTCCAAGTCATCTACAAAAAAAAATACCTCCATTGATTTTTTGTGATAGAGAACATAAACTACTCTTTTTTTGTGACAAACACTTGGTTGAGGTTGACAAGTACAATTAGAAAAGCAATTAGAAAACCTCCTTTGATTTTATTTTTTTTGTGATATAGAGCACCAGGATTGAGATAGAGATAGAGATAGAGATGAGGAGATGAAGATGAAGTAGAGTGTATGAGTAGTGAGGGTAGGTTAGAAATTTAATATACATTGTTTCAATTCAATTATTTACTTTACTAGTTTGTTCCAAACATTAGAATTGAATTGAATTCATACTTGAATTCATTTCCATCATGAATTGAATTCTTTTCCATCTACATAATTGATTTCAAACAAGTTGTAAGTGAGGTTTTAATTTGCGGTTGTTGTGATTGCAGGTATTGCAGTTGCTGCAATGTCGTTGCGGTCAGTGCAATGTGAATTTTCTCAAAATTTGCACATAATTTATTTTTTTTCATCTATAATCTTTGTAACTTTGTATATGTCTTTATTTAACATATTATATAGTTTTTTTTATTAAATTTAAGAATTTATATCATCTCAATAAATAATTTAAATTGAATTTATATAAAATAAATAAATTATAATTAAAAAAACTATTCTAAATAGTCTTTTCAAAATATTATACAAGCATATGTAAGCATAACAATAACAATGGAGTACGAAATGTATGAACTAGAAGATTGCACTGGAGAAGGCAGTAAGAGACAAATCAATGATAGAGGAAGTTGAAATGCAACATCCATGGAGAGAGGGTGAGAAAGACAATAATAGACAAATCAATGACAAATAAAAGACCGCACAACAAAAGGTAAGAAAGGGTTGTCGAACAAGAGAAAATGAAGGTTGATTTTGATTTTTAAAGGTCGTTATAGTTGCAATTTTGTGAATTTGGTTCACACTGCAATTACAATTCGATACCATTGCGAAACCTACCACATTAACAATATTGCGACTTGATATGGTGATGCAGATTGCAATTTAAACCATGTTTTGATTAACAAGTAAATAACATCAACACTCCCTAAACTTTCACTCAGTTACAAGTGTGCACCTTAAAGTTCTAAATCTTTTAATTTAACACTTAAATTTTTATTCACTTGCAATTAGTCACCACCAACCATTAATTCTTTTAATTAAAAATTCAAACTACAATAATTCTCTTGGTTAAGTCAAATCATATTTAGCCTACTATCAAAATCTTAAAAAACATGTCAAAATCTATGGGTGTTACACATTAAAAGTTTTATTGATTAATGTTTCTTAATTTCTCTTTTGTTATCTCATTAAATATTATTTAAAAACATATTAATATATTAAAAAATTAAACATATTTTATAATAGATTATAATAATCACATTTTTTTCTCATATAACAAGCAATATTAGAGTAAATTAAATTAAAAAAATTTCACATGATTTATTTTGATTTTTTTGAAAATATATTAATATTTTAAAAAACATTAGATAGGAAATTAAGGAATTTTTAAATAAAAAAAATGGTTGAGATTTTGATCCTTGATACACATAAATCTTGCTAAATGACTTAGTAATGGCATTGTATTAAAAAATTATTGTAGCTTAAGAAATTTATTAAATACTTTTATAAATTTTGGTGATTTTTTGTAAATATATTAAAGTTTAAAAATATAATTGAGAGATTTGATGGTTAATGATAACTATTTGTAAGTAACTAAAAGTTTAAGGATTAAATTAAAAAATTTAAATATTTAAAATACTTACTTATAATAAAGTAAAAGTTTAAGGGATGTAAATGTTATTTTTTCTTGATTAACTTATATAATTGGACATTGGAGGATCTCGCTCTGTCTATCTTGGATTTGTCCAATTCAGAGTTTTCGACATCATAAGGACCCACCCGTTGCAATTTGCTGTTTAAAAAAGTACAAATGATTGAACCAACACTTGAATTTCCAAGCTCCACGCTTAATCAAAAAGTTTTCAAAGGTTCCCCTCACCAAAAGAAAAAACCAAAGGAACAACTAAACATTTTGAAGTGTATAAAACAAGTTTATTCTTTTGGTAGCAATATTTTTACTATATTAATACTTTTTTATATTTTATCGGTTATAATTTACTTTTAAACTTAAAATAATAAGTATTTAGAGTTAGTTGGATATGCGGTTAATTCTTAGCCATAAATAATCATATGATACCAATACCCTTAAATTTGATGTGGGTACGGTAATGCCCATAAAATAATAGTCCAATAATGAATGAACGAATTCTCAAAAAAAAAAAATTAGTGCTTAACGAATTGAGTCCTGTTACACGTACACTAAAAAATATATACCATACATACACCCTATACTTATATACATAAAGTTTTTGTTTTAATGCATGTAATGTTTGTGCATTTAATTAAGTATAATTGAGAATATCATCTATAAGTTTGTAATGTTTGTGCACTCATGAGAATAAAGTTTGTGCATTAGTAATGGTGTATGGATTTTTTTTTACTCTTTTGCCCCTAGCAGAGGAACAAATTATCAAAATACTCCCGTTTCAGAACATATTACATGAGTACTCCCGTTTTTGTGTTGGCGAATTCAGGTAGAATTCGCCAATTGCGTTGGCGAATTTGGGACAAATTATTATTTTTTTTGTTTTTAATTTGTTTAATTAAAATATAAGCAAATATTCATATATGTGTTATGTTAGCACATGGTGGACGGAGAATTCAACATCCGCGAAAATGAAAGGTTCTTGGGTAAGCTATAAAAATTCAAAAAATAATATTGCAAAAAGATCAGGACGCTCTTTATCGTGCATGCGGGGGGAGGGAGAATCCATTGGTTTAGATTTCGAAGGGTCCAACCGGCTTAGACTTATGCGCGCGAGTCCGACTCCCTTCTCAACTCTTTATACCAAAACAACAACTACTAAATGTATATAAACACTCCTGTAATATGTTTTGAAATGGGGGTATTTTGGTAATTTGTTCCTCTTCAGGGGCAAAAGAGTAAAAAGCTCATGGTGTATGTATGAGTGTATAAAATTGAGTGTACATGTAGCATTTTTGTAACGAGGTTTCATATTTACTCGGTCCCAAAAAATCTCAAAAAGAGTCGTGGGCCCCAAAGAGAGAGGCCAACCTCATCTCACCCGTGACTACGCCCATTCAAAGCCATGACCCGAAGAAATGGGCCAATCATGAGAAACAGGCCCAGACCAAAAGAAGAAGAAGAGGAAGAAATAGGCATAGATCTAGAATATTCGCCGCATTTCCTCACGAGTGACAAGTGTGGCTTTCTTCCTCTCTCTTCTCACTCGGTTTCAGTTCGATGGCTGACTCTGCTGCTTTCAAGAAAATCCAGATTCAGAGGGATGACACTGTGAGTCCAAATTCTCTTCCATTTCTCTTCCATTTCATTGATTTAGCTGTTTTTTGCTTACAATAATTCGATCACATTTTCTTTCGTTAATGTGTTGCCCAATATAATTTTGATACATTTAGGCGTTTATGTAGTTTGGACTATGGAGATTAAAGTTATGATTATAGTTTAGACCACTATTCGTTTTGATCAGATATTATCTCCTAGTAGTATTGTTTCATGTTTTACCTAAAAATTTTCTTGCGCTAATTGCATCTTGCAACCATACTATTACTATTCCAGGTTTGCTAACCTGCCCTGGAAGTTGGGTTTTTTTTTTTCTTTCTAATTCTGTTATGCATTTTTTTTCTGCTCACAAAATGATCAGACGTTTGATGCGTATGTCGTTGGAAGAGAAGATGCTCCTGGAATTGTTGTGCTTCAGGAGTGGTGGGGTGTGGATTTTGAAATCAAGAACCATGCTGTGAAGATTTCTCAGCTTGGCTCTGGATTCAAAGCTCTGATCCCAGAGTATGATATCGTTTAGTCTTCCTTTTTTTTGTTTTTTATGTGAACTAATTTATGTCACATGCTACATTTGGAGCACTGATCGATTTTGCCTTTTAACAAATAAAAAAATAAAAATTCCAGTCTGTACAGAGGAAAGGTTGGCCTGGATGTTGCAGAAGCACAGCATTTGATGGATGGTCTTGATTGGCAAGGTGCTGTTAAGGATATCCGAGCTTCGGTTAACTGGCTTAAGGCGAATGGCTCGAAGAAGGTTTGCTACTGTTTTGTTATGTTGACTAGGTTAATACGGATCTGGTGTCTGAAGAGTTCATTGTGCTTTAATTCATCATGGGGAAACCTTAGCCCGTAAAGAAATAAGCTAACCTTAGCCTAAAACTAGAATCTATACCTGCGCAAATGCGCGGAGTGTATTGTTAAATATTTCTATATGATTACAACGAGAAAATTATTGATGAAATAAAATTTTTACATGAATTAGTGTTAGTGTTACTTACTGTGTTACAGACTGATTGGGAAGTTGCTTTGGGTCCTTAATGATTGTTCCAAATTTTACTATACGTGTATGTCGCTTTCATTGTGTTTAATATTTTGAGTTTATTTCTATTGGGTTTGGGTAATTGTTGTGGTTACTGAGCCAGTGTTCTTATGAGTATTGAATCTGGCTGATAACGTTCTCTTAGATAAAATTGCCAAAATGGATGCATGACCATCTAAATTTAGAATTGTCAGTTTTCTTAAGTTACACAAAATGTGATTTAATTACTTATTGCAACAGGCTGGTGTAACTGGATTTTGTATGGGTGGTGCTCTCTCCATTGCAAGTTCTGTTTTGGTACCAGAGGTTGATGCTGTTGTAGCATTCTATGGAGTTCCTTCTTCACAGCTTGCAGACCCTGCCCAAGCCAAGGCTCCTGTGCAGGCTCACTTTGGAGAGATGGACAACTTTGTTGGCTTTTCAGATGTTACGGTATGAGAATTTATTTGCAATTCTATCTTATTTTTCTGGTTATAATTAGTAATAAGATGGATAAAAACATTTTTCTACCATGAATTTTACCCCATATCTTTTTCACTCCCCCATGTGTGTGCCCCGGTTTATCTTTCATTTGCCCAAATGTTGCCACTGCATGCAAGTTGTGAAATATGACTTTCCCCCATTTTTTTTAATAATAATAGTAATGAACATCTACATGTTTGCTGTGCTTTCTCTTTTTATATACCTCTGAAACATATACCCCTTTTTCCCCTGGTATAAGTATTTTGTCAGACTAGGCCCATTGCATATGCTTTTCGTTATTGAGTTGCTACTAGATCTTCTTCATCATGAGCAGGGAAAGGAAGGGGAGAGAACAAATGTGTTGATGTTTTGACAGGAAAATTCTTAAAATTTATTTGATGACATATTCTTTTGACATTGTCTCAGGCTGCTAAGGCCTTGGAGGAGAAGCTGAAGGCTTCTGGAGTTCCACATGAAGTACATATATACCCTGGCAATGCACACGCATTCATGAACAGGTCCCTAGAAGGGATCGAGAGGAGGAAGAAAATGGGAATGCCTGATGAAGATGAAGCTGCAGTTCAACTGGCTTGGTCTCGTTTCCAGTCGTGGATGACGTGCTACTTGTCCGGTTAGATAATATCCTAGTTTAGTTCAGCTTCCATATGGTATACTCTGTCTTCAGTGATAATGGAGTTTCCACTTTACTATCCGCACAAACTGGAAAACTCTTGAATATGCTGCTTGTTCCCCTTTGGCTGTTTCTTGATGTTTGGATGTATCTTTGAGAAATTTGGGAATAATTTTGAAACTGTTGTGGTTATGTAAATGCATAAATATGGTTTTGGACTAGTGGTGCCATTGTTCCATGTTCTTGTCATTGATTTTTGTTATCAAGTTCTCTTTGCCTTTTGTGCATACTAGAAGTCTAAAACTGCAAAATACATGGTTCAAATAACAATTGAACTGAAGCTGGTGAACTGGTGGCGGTGGTTGTACTGTTGCATAAATCCTTGGCAGTATACTGTAAGGTAATGTTTGGTTCTAAGGAACCTATTGCTACCCACTGGACGCAAGAGACATATCTCTATTATTCTATTGGCTTCGTCCTTCCTATTCCTAGACACCAATCACTACCTAATGGATCAGGGCCTCGGATTGTTACAGGATTCATATGGATTTTGAGAACATTTCCATTGCATATTTCTACAAAGATTTATGATTCCATTCATACTTAGTCTTTATCGCTTCTTATGTATATTTTTGGCTATAATTTATTTCTACAAATCTTTATCCTTTTGCGAAATCATTTTGTGGTAGAGATAAAAGGAATGACCACAGCCTCGCAAACACAACTAATACGTGTGTTTTGTTGTACAGTAGTGACTAGCATTATGTTGACATAGTAAGAAACGACAAAGACTTTTTACACTTATCCTGAGCTTGGTCACCCTGACACATAATTCCAAGAATTTGGAGTTGTCATATTAAGCTGATCGCTGACAATTGGAGCATATTCTTAACTGCCCTTTCCTTTAGGATCTTGTTTTTGTTTGATCGCATTTTAATTGTTATCTTAAGATACATCTTAGTGAGTGTGTGTGTTAATTGAATGGTTCATGTTTGTTCTGTACACAAGGACCACACTTTTTTGGTGCGTTTGCATTTGTTTTCTTTTTTTGGTGCTTCTCTCTTGGGTAAAGCTTGTTTGAATTGAAAGTTGGAACGTGAAACCGAGTAACTAGATGAGAAAAGGGAAAAAAAAAATTGTAATATACTGTGAATAAAATGATCTCATGCAATACACCTTAACAGTAAATTTAATTACATGCGTGACAGTACATTTGGGGAGAATGAGAGAATGTGAAAATTAAGTTTGATTCATGAAATTAATTTTAGTTGAATGTGAATATTAAAATGTTAAAGCACTTATGATATAGAAATATGAGAGAATGAGATATTAAATAAAATAAGGATATTTTTGTTATTTTAAAGTAAGTAAAAGTTATAAATATTTTTAAAATATCATTATAGGAGGTGAATGTAATTTTTTTACAAAGTGCTCAGAGAATCACATGACCAAGTTAAAAATTAATATAATTTCACTTAGGAGATTAGTAATTTACTCTTAATAATTCATAAATTCTTCATACAGTTGGACTGAGCTTTCCGAAATCTATCAGTTTAAGATTCAGATGCCCAGCCCTCCATGTTTCCCTTCCATACGGATAGATGTGAATGTTGGAATAGAGAAGTTTTTCTTGGGTATGTTCAATTCTACAACTTTATATTTAGGTACACTTAAAAAAAGATAATTTGAGTTTTACAGACTTTATTTAAGAGACATTTACGTATTTAAAAGTTTTATTAATTTTTTTTAGCGTATCTAAACGTGTAGTGTTAATATAAGGATACTCGACTAAAAATAATGCATGTATAAGGATGACTGGATTGGATTATATGTTGTTACTCTCAAAAATCAGAACCACAAAGTGAGGCTTCTATGCGTTTTTTAAGAAAAGAAAAATTCATTGACTCTTCTTCATTGTCTAATAATTGCATAGTTTAAATCACTTGAAAATTTGTCTATACTGAAGCCAATCGTTATTACACTTACTGTGTATCATTTAGTCATTGTCATCTCTGCCATTATAAAATTGATTAGCTCCTGCTAGATGAATATCTAAAAATAATCTTCTCTAATTTTGAATAGATTTACAAGTACAACAGACCTTTTTCGCTTTGTTCCTACTTTTTCATGTTCCCCCCATGTTTTCTTTTCCTTCTCCTTTTGGTCTGTACTGTACTGACATTGAAATCTTCTTGAGGTACGAGTGATCCCTTTGTGTCCAACGACAAACACGACCTTTTAAAATTTAATAATGCATACATATCTTACGAAAAAGAAATATTCTGTTAATATATAGCTTCTTGACTCAGATGTCTCTCTAATTTGTCTAATCAATATGAATTTAATAGAATATGACGAGGTAAATATCTTATATTACTTAATTTATTTATTTTTTTATAATATTTATAATTAAATTTATCAAATTTTGTTATCATATTTTATGTGATTGTAATAAATTTTTTATTAGTCAAATCATTGAAAGAGCCAACTTATAAGAGATTTAGAGATTTGTGAATTATTTGAGTTTATGATTCACCTCTACAAATATTGTATTGAAAAATATTAATTTATCACATTAAATTATATAATTCATTAATATGTCATATTAGATCATGAAACGATAATAAATTTTATGAATTTAATTGTAAAAATTACTAAAAATGAATAAATTAAGTAGCATGTGGTATTTATCAGGTAGGGTATTTGAGAAACCATCAATTTAATAATATTTTATTAATGTTATGTTTCCTGGACGTGTCAAAGAAGCTTTACCATTTTCCATCATGTTATGTAAACTATATGTTCTTCCAATAAGCGTTGTCAAGGGTTAATTGACCAAAAATATTAACGTTGTTTTTTTTCTTTCCCCAATTAAGTCGTCTACAAATTCATAGGGATTACTTCAAAAGTAAGCACACCCAAATATCCAAAGCACGTGGTTGCCTTTGGTTACGCGTTTATATGAACCACCCATTAGACTAGACTAATAAGAAAAAGAAAAAATGAGAACTTTTGGTTTGGTGGAATAAAATTGACAAAATGAATTATAAAAAAAATGCATTTAGGTTGATTATGTATTATGTGATTCACTTCTTTATGTGATTTTTTTTATTTAAACATAAATTTAACACGTCATTTTTAAGTATATATATATAATAAAAGTTAGTCTTGTCCTAATAAAATCTAAAATCGCATGATAAGACATAATATGCTCGTGATGTTTATGCTAAAAAATAATATGTTAAACTATGTTTAGCTAATAATTTTTCCTTTATTTTATATGTTGTAAACTTCAAAGTAGTGAGCAGCTTGGTCCCACATTGGACAGACAAATGTCTAAGTGTTTTTCCACCCAATAAATTTGTGAAACCCCAACTTAGGACATGATCGCGTCGTCCGCACGTAGAGCTACTGTTCTACGAAATTTTTGACGTGGCATACTAACGTACATGAAATGCTTATAAATAAAATAAATAAATAACTTTATTGCAAAATATCTAACTTTATTGAAATCATATAACTGATTTCAATAAATAATAACTGAGTTTACATGAAATACTGAAAATGTTGTTCTAAAAATGTAACTAAAGACATAAATGTTAAATGGGGGGATCATGTCCTAAGTATCTGGAGCATATCTAACATGACTTTGTTAGGCCCTACTACGAAGAGGAGCTTACTACTAACGTTGAATCCTCGCTTCTACTATACGAGGAGGACGTTCTCACTTTCCTATACGGTATCTGAAAAATATTATCGACAGAAAGGTGAGCTTGTCATCTCAGTGGTGGTACCTCGGTACCACACAAAAAATCATTAATTGCATATAGTCATGAAATTTAGATATACATATATTGAATGATAAATAAAACATACAAGCTAAAGTAAAACTGAATGAACTGCTATAAAGTAAATCTGAATAAATTGTTGTAAAGTAAATCTAAATAAACTGCTAAAAAGTAAATATGATTTGTCTGCCGCATATGCCCGCCTCCCTAGTGGAGGGGCGCAAGGAGAGATGCCTCTCAGATCCTCGATTCAATGGAACATTGACTCAATCTTGCTTCACCGGGACAAATCCAGGTGGTTCTGGTACGTGCAACCCGGATACCTGTGAGGAACGCATACCCTAATTTGAGGAGTTTGGCGCTCATATAATATGAATCTAGAAGGGCACGCATGTCATAATCTGAGGAGCCTGACGCTCAAAGCTATCTACTATTGAGTATGATCTACGAGGTCGTTGACCTCATACTATTCTAAGACATACATCCTAAGATATACTATTCGTAAAGTTTTTTAGGTAAGTTAGCTTGGTTACCCGAGTTGTTAGGACTTAAGTCTACCGATTATGACAGAGGTATCCTAGTTAGTTTAGTCTTATTTACTTGTCCGGGATCAAGGACTGAGGTCCCATACTTAGGGGAGGATTCCCAGGTAAGAGAAGTGCATCACAATGGATAACTTAAGTACCAAGTCTTGCCTTGCCAGAACCTACGCTTAATTAGGGTTCAATCCTTAACCAGATTATTAAGGCCTGTTATTTAATCCTAACCAAACAGTTCTAAGGGATATCATACCTATAGTCTTAAGTCTCTACTCTATCATAGCATAAGCATATCATCATACAACATATCATTATCATGTAAGCATGGCAATTATCAACTACTAAGCATATACATACATACATACATACATACATACAGACATACATACATATATATATAAACATGATATACTACACAATTGACTCTATTTACGAACCATTGAGGTGGAACCGTCAACGCGTTGGAACCTCCACTCGCCTAGAATGTCGTGAAACTAAGGAGCACTAGCACTTGGAGCTCCAAGCGGTGTAGTATTGGCACATGGAATGGCCAACAAACACCACACCATCAAAAACCCATGAGGAAAACATAATTGTAGGCTCTACGGTAGCAATCTGGCATTGCTACCGTGATCCAAAATTGCCACGGCGGTCGTGGAGCGCCACAGGGCTGTCACTACCAAAGTAGCTGTGTCAGGACCTACTACCGTAGGCCATCCTTAAAAGTACTGGCAATCTGCCCTAGGTGAAGAAGTCGCGTCTTCACAAAATGAAAAGAAATTGAGTGAGAACTCCGTTCTAGAGAGGAGAGGAGTCTGAAGCTCCGAGGGAGTTGAAAGGGGAAGATGAGAGCTCTATATATAGACGAAAAGGTGGTCAAAAGGGCGGGTCGAGCCCTCTTCTGGCTCAGGAGGCGTGGATTAGGGTTTCTGATCAACAGTGACGCTCTGGAGCGCACTTTTTGCGCTGCAGCACGTCTCTGAAACTGACCTGGGCCCTTGCAACAAGCCTAGCGACTTGGGTTGTTACAAAATTACTAATCTTTTAGATTTAACTCTCCATTAAGTTTAAGACAATAGTATTGGTGTTTAAATTAAGGTTATGTCTGGAAATTTTATTAATGATGAAAGAATGTGACTAATAATAAAAAGGTAGAAGGAGACAATGCAAAGAGTGACTCAAACAAAGTTATCCCCTTGTTTGAAGTGACGACTAACTTGGTCTCAGATTTCTTCAGACCTTTGTTGATCCTTGCTTTTTAATTAAAAAGTGATCTCGTGTTAAAATTTTTATAGTTACAAAGAAAATTAATTTATTTTTATTTTTTGTAATTAGAGTCACATCATTAAAATATTTTCTTTCCCCTAATTTTAAATATTTATATTTGGAAATCATACCGTTCTTAATTCATACTTGAGTTGGAGCAATGGAGTCGCAGCGAATTCTAGGGCTTGATGCTTGAAAAATTCTAGATACGAAAATTGTTTCATTGTTACTCTTTTCTTTTTTTTTTGACGCAGTGATCTTTGTCTAAATAATTACCTGAATCTATGATGTTAAGGACCAAGTTTGAGGAAAATTTACATTTCTGCACATACTGTATTTTCAAAAGGCAATCAAATCAAATGGAAAAAAATTTCCCCCAGAATATTTGTGGTTAAAATTCTTTTCAAAGTTTGAAGAACTAACCCGTAACATCATTGCTTAATAGCTTAACATCAATGGTGATTTAGTAAATGGGGACAACAAGCAGAGAAAATGCAAGCAAAAAGAACAAACAAATGTTTAGATAAAATGGATGGGGAGGCGGTGACAAAAACGCGAGCAAGAATAGAAAAAAAATATTTGCTGAAAATGATGGCATGAAATTATGACTCTAGTTGCAAAAGGAAAAATGAAATGTCCTTACTAACAATTTTAAAAAATATGTCATATGGTCAATTTTTTAATTAAAAAGTCAGAACCAAGAAAGATCCAAAACATGTTAAAGACTAAGTTAGTCGTCACCCGTTATTTGGATGTTTAATGAGGGAATGGAAAGAAAATGTACTCATTCTTTTTTTAACTCCTGATCTAGAGGGTAAAAAAATGGAGGTTGTGAATAACAAGAAAGGGACAAGGTGACCCTTCTTAATCATTCAACTCTCTCTAGAGGTTGTTTCTAAATAAGGATCAATTAAGTGTGACCCTTCCATTACTTATCACTTCTTTCATTGTCATTCTCCCAAAGATAGGATAGGAGGTAAAAATGATTTATTAAAATATCATGTAATAAAAAATGGCTATGGGGCAATATGGTGAATTTTTTTAAAGAGATATGCATCATATTAAAATCTTATTTAATATAAATAAACACATAATGTCATATATACATTTAACATATTTCTCCTTTAAATAGAGGGTTGTTTTGTTTGTCTTTCACCATAGAGTAAAAGAACCCGATTTGATCTCATTTTGGGCGCAGGAGAGAACACGATTTGATTGATTAATCGCGTTTTCCCCCCTAATTAAATCCTTCAACTTTCCATGCAAAAATCATATTCCTATATGGAAACACTACACACTTATCTTTTTCTATTTGCAATTTTTCATCCCACTGTATAGGCCCAAGTTGGACTTGTATTTGCGCCCTACGGCCACCATTTTGGTTGACTTTCAGTTATTTGACTATTTAGTTTGATTTAATTTTATTCAATAAATGAATTTAATCCCTTATAAGATTGAACGGCATTTTCCATTAAAACTTAAAAAATGTAATAAATCAATATACAATTACTATGAATCTAAAATTATGTATGATGTATATTATTTTTTCATGACAAATAAAAATATATAAATTTGTATAATAATGTACTCTATATAAGTAATTCGAATAAAAAAGAACTATATGTAAGTAATAATTATTAGAATAAAGGGGAGGTCACGTAGTAACATGTAAGGGCCAATAAGAAAGCCTATATATTGTCCTTTTTTGACCATCCCTTGAAGCCTCAAAGAATGAGGGCCCACAATACTTTCTAAACAAATCGTAAACTATATAGTTCGCATCATTTACCTAAAGGAATTATGGATGCATCTCAGGTTGTGCTTATATCATTGCCCTTCCTTGTCTTCTATCTTTACTTTGACCACTCAAGATTCACTTTATTTACATGAACTAATCATCCTTTATTTTCTTATTTGGGATGTGAGAGAGAGAATTAAAAAAGAAATAGACCACGGGAGGAGTAACAAATACTAATCAACTTCCACCTATTAGGCTAGCTAGGTGGGTGTTTTTCATTTGTCCACTTCTTTGGTCTCTTCTATACACCATCATTTGAATCATGTACGATCTTGAGATCTTTCCATTCCGATTTGATAGGAACCAGTCTATTTTTGCACAAAATTATACTTGCCTATAATTAATTTTAGCTAACTTTATATGCTTCTATATTTTTATGTGCCTGAATTTATCTTCTTTTAATCAAGTAGTAGCCAACAAAGAATTACTACCATTATCTAAAGTGTGTTTTTCTTTGAAGTAAAAAGAAGTGAGAGGTTAGCCCCGATGTATTAGATTAATGAAGTGCAAGCATAACAAAAAAATTAATGAACTAGAGTCTCACCAAATAATCTACTGATGGGCTTTCTCATTTTAAAGGAAAACTCATTTTAGGTTATTCTAATCCGTTATCATATAATAAGCCCAAAAAGATTATTGAGGTTTATATTTAAAAAAAAAGATAATAGTTAGAAGAATCTCTTGTGATGTCAATAAAAATGTCTAGAAAAAAGTGATATTCATTTTAGAGAGAAAGAATAATCACTTATACTGAAAATTTTGATGACTAATTTTGAAGTCATTAAGATTTGTCTAGTGATGACACGTTTGGATAGTATACATAAGATTTTAAGTTTAAACCTCAATGAATGTAATTTTTGAAGTAGTAAAAAAAATTATATACATATATAATAAATTGTAAATTCTCACTTTACAATAATAATCACATTTTATGAACATATCCTTCGATGAAAAAATAATAAATCAAAGTTAAAACAAATGTGAACACATACTATTCAAAGTCAAAGTTTGGGAGGAACCATTAAAAATTCTGGTCCGCTAAAAATTTGCGAAATAAAATGCTTTTTATTAAATTTATATCAAGTTTAATGGAGTAGCTCTCTTCCACGTAAAAAAGAACAAAATTGTTTAGGGTTTTTAGTTATTTAAAATAATTCACACAAGCTTATATATTCCACTATTATATATCCTTTGGCTTTCTACGGATGTTGATGAGATAACAACGCAATCTGTTGTTTTTAAACGGCATTTGTTCTGCATAAATTAAATATGCTAAATCTCTATAGTTATTTGACTTTTTCATGGATCGTTGTCTAATATTTTTGACCATGGGATGTTTGTTACAACTTTTATAAGAATAATATATTAAATTAGCTTTATCAGAAAAAATATTAAATTAGCTGGATACTCATGCACGAAAACGAATGTAGATAAGTGTCCATTTTTTTTTTTTTGTGATTTGTGATTTATGTTGAGGCATTGAAAATAAGACTTGGAAATGAGGTGGAATAACGGAAAATGAGAAGAATAATGAGTACAGTGTGTAGGGAAAAAAAATACATGGATGCATGAATTACAGCAAAGTAACAAAAAGGAATTGAAAGAAGTAAAGATCCACTTTATGAGGGTTAATTAATTAATGGGTCAAACTTGTTCCTCTTGATCTGAATCCCACTACTTCTGTACGCTCAATAGGGTCCTATCCAATTAGTCAAAATTGTTGACTAACCATTTTTATCGCTAGGAAAAAAGGATCTTAACCAATAAAAGGGTTATGAAAATTTGTTAAACTCTAATGATGTCCACTTTATTCTACTCACAATGTATACACCGCACCTTCACCGTCCAAATCAACGTTCAACACAACACCTAAGTCAATAAAAAGAAAAGGTTTTTTTTAATTTTTTTTGTTTTATTAATTATACTATATATAAGTGTGAACTATTTTATTTAATAAAAAAAGTGTGAACTATTTTATATTGTTAATTAATTACATATTATTAAAGATATATATTTTTGAAATAGTTAATATAAGAATGAATACTTATAATAGTTAAGGTGATAATGTAATCAAATCACAAAATACTTTTTTATTTTAATCTATAATTAACTCAATTATATTTTGATCCCACAAGAATTTAACTCAATTCGTCATCTATACTATTACTAGTTCTATAATCTATTACGTAGTGACCTTAATTAATAATAATCCTATTATATGTGGCATTTTTTTTTTACAATACAGACAATGAGATTCTTTAAAAGAAATTATATTAGTAATACATTAAAGTTAAAAACATTAAAAATAAATGAGAATAATAAAGCTTAACAAAAGTTTATTTTATGAAAATTTCTTCAACAAAAAATCACTTGTTTTTTAAGTTATCCTATAGTATTCAGCCCAAAGAAATATTCTAAATCATTAACAGCCGCAAGTTGTTAATTGTGGGGGGTGAAGATCATTATGCTATATTTGTGGGGTGTTTTTTTTTACGAAATCAATCATACAATGACTGGCATCACCTAGATCTACTAGACTTTTTAGTTTAACAAAATACAACAAAAGGAAAATAAGAAATTATTTGACAGACATCACGGCAACTCCTTCGTAGGTAGTTTCATAGAAGAGGTTTGCTATTTGGTACGTACGAGTTGAAATAGCAAGAATACGTACACATAATTAGATTTGTACAAAATTCGCGGAAAAGGTCAAAGTGAAATGTGCGCACACACAAAAAAAATTATAAAAAAAAATATAAAAAATATTTTAAGCCTAAACAGTGATTTGTATCATTCATGTTAAAAAGTTTCATAGTATTCAGTATTTTCCTTCTGTTTTGTGAGAATTAGCAATTCTTGTTGGGAATTAGAAAAAAAAAGTTAATTTTATATTAATGTAGTACATGTTTTAATTTTTTTAACTAATGTCGCGATAAAATTCTCATTAAGAGATCTTTACCCTTACAAGATGACCTATATATGAATTGGGTAGTATAGGATTAGGCTATTCATATTTTTTATATCCAAAGAACCCAAATGTGATTCAATGAAGAAAAAGAAAACAATGATACTATATATATTCTTATATTTACACCACTTCATACTTTACTTGTTATGTCAAGAGAAATCAATTCACTTATTGTCTTTTGCTTTATTTATCACTATAATCTCAGAGTTTTTTATTATTTGAGTCACTTAATCATTTAAATTCGAATCCTATTATATATAATTATTTAATTATTATAGCTAAGTTGAACTCATTTTTTTACATATTAGGATTTTTCTTGAACATATTATAAAAATGTAAAAATGAAATAAAAAATAGAATGTATTTGTTTGCATTTAAAAGAAAAAGAAAAAGAGACAGTTGAAGTGAAGTGAACAAGTAAAGGGAAGCATGTTGTTGGTCTTATTTCTCTAGTCTTGTTTCTCCTCTTTTATTGCCGAGTCCAATTGCATCATTTACTACTATCACTTCTCTCTCTCTCTCTCTCTGTCTCTCTCATGTAACATAAACTTATTATTATTCCATTGAAATTGAAATTGATGGGCAGAGGCAGAGAGGGTGGACTCTCCATTGATTCAGATCCATTAAGCAACACCTCCTTCTTCCTCAACTCTTTCCCCTCTCCTCCTCCTCCTCAAGAAGAAGAAGAACAAGAAGAAGAAGACACCACCACCATCAAGAAGCGGACAATACTTATGGATGCTAACATCAAGAGGTCTCCATCCACCACAACCCCCACCTCCACCTCCACCTCCACCGCCACCATCAGCCCTTTCCAAGTCAACCTGAGCTGCTCCTCCCACCACCAACATGACATCTCAGCATCACCTCCGCCCTCCCATGACAAGAGGCCCCTCGCCATTGATGAGATGGACTTCTTCTCTCATCACAGCACCTCTGCCTCTGCCTCTGCCTCCTCCTCTGCTCCTCCCCGCCTCCACTCCCTACTACCCGATCATCATGATATCCTGCAATTCAGAGTAAACGTGAGTCACTCACCCCTTTTACCCTCCTACCTTTTATTTCTGTTTTATACTCTCTCTGATTCTGACTTCTGTCGTATTGCCCTTTTATTTATTAGACTGGTCTGAATCTTCTTACTACCAACACTAGCAGTGATCAATCCATGGTGCTCGACGATGACACGTCTCCTAATTCTGATGACAGGAGAGCCAAGTCTGAGGTATGAGAGAAATTCCAATATATTATTATATCTCATTTATTTCCTTACATATGTGCCTACTTGAGCCTTGGTGTCTTGTGTGACCCTTTTTCAGCTGGCTGTTCTTCAAGCTGAGCTGGACCGAATGAAGGCGGAGAACCGCCGCTTAAGAGACATGCTCGATCAGGTTAATAGCAGCTACAACGCCCTCCAGACGCACTTGCTGAGCTTGATGCAAGAGCGAAAGGCAGAGGAAGATGCTGATGATGGTGATGGTGATGGTGATCATGATGAACAACAACAACAAGGGAAGAAACGAGCATTAGTGCCAAGGCAGTTCATGGATCTTGGCTTGGCTACTAATGCTGCTGCTGCTGCTGCTGATGCTGATGATGAGCCCTCTCTTTCTTCATCGGCTTCCAAGGAGCTTGGCAAGAAGAATGGGGGGAATAACAATGCAAGTGATGAAGGGCTTGTGTCTGATCAGGAGAAGAAAGAATTTGGTACTATGGGGATTGAGAGACAAGGTAGTCCCTCTGAGCAAGCTGCTAATAAGGTTCCAAGGTTCAGTCCTCCTCCTACGAACAATGTTGAGCAAGCTGAGGCCACCATGAGGAAGGCTAGAGTCTCCGTTAGAGCTCGATCAGAGGCCCCCATGGTTCGTTCGTATATCATTCATTCTTACAACTACATTCTCACAAAGTTTCTGACTTGGTTATTTTAGCTAACATAAGGGTGCTTATTGCAATTGGTCTCAGATAACTGATGGGTGTCAATGGAGAAAGTATGGGCAGAAAATGGCCAAAGGAAACCCATGTCCTAGAGCTTATTATAGATGCACCATGGCTTCAGGCTGCCCTGTGAGAAAACAGGTGTGCGGTGTCCATTTCTCAAGCTTAATTTCATGCTTTTAACTCCTCAATTCCACCGAATTCTCCCTACCATTGTTTAATAACCTCATGTGAAGCTGGCTCACCTAAACTAATTGCAAATTAAGCTGCATGTCGGCCGGCGAGTGCACGAGTCTTTCACTTGATAGGGTCTTGTAAAGGGTAGATGTATGCAGTCTTACCCTTACAAGCATAGAGTCTTTTTCTAAGTTGCATAGCTTATGTCCTTTAAACTAATTGCAAATTAAGCTGCATACCTTATGAAGGGCAGACCAGTGCATAAGACTCTCACTCTTACATGATGGGGTCTGGGAAGGGTAAATGTACACAACAGCCTTATCTTGTTGAAGCATATCTTTAGTCCTACAGATTATGATGAGTATATACAATAAAACATTGAGCTATGTTTCAAATATTTGATACTTTACAATATGTGATCAGGTGCAAAGGTGTGCTGAAGACAGAACAATACTGATAACAACATATGAAGGGAACCACAACCACCCTTTGCCACCAGCAGCCATGGCAATGGCACAGACAACCTCCTCAGCAGCAAGGATGCTGCTCTCCGGATCGATGTCAAGCGCGGACGGCATAATGAATGCAAACTACCTCACAAGGGCACTGCTGCCTTGCTCCTCAAGCATGGCGACGATCTCGGCATCAGCACCATTCCCAACTGTCACATTGGACCTGACTCAGTCCCCAAACCCTCTCCAGTTCCCAAAGCACCCAAGCCAGTTCCAAATCCCATTCCCTCCTCCTCAGAACTTTGCAAACAATTCATTGCTGCCTCAGATTTTTGGTCAGGCACTTTACAACCAGTCAAAGTTTTCAGGGCTTCAAGTGTCTCAGGATCACAATGCTAATAGTTCTTCTCAATTGGGGAATCAATCTCAACAGCCACCGCCACATCTTGCTGACACAGTTAGTGCTGCCATTGCTAATGATCCAAACTTCACTGCAGTTCTGGCTGCAGCCATCACTACCATTATTGGAGGAGGCGCACAACAAAACAACAACAACAACATTAGTACTAATGGCAACAACAACGACAATGGCAATGCTACATCAAGCAACAACAATAGCAAAGGGAAGCAGTAAAGTCAACAAGCCCAATTTCTCAGGGAATTAGCTAGCTAGTTCACATAGTATACTCTTCCAATTTTGTTTATCTATCTCCCTTTATTTATTTATTTTAGATTAATTTGATTTTATTTATTTTCCTTTTCTATTGTGCTCACCGATTAAGTTGAGCTGGTTACCATTTTTACTTTTTTTGTTTATTATTATTTTGGTTTGTTGGAGTCAGGGATATTATTATATCAGACACAGTTGATATTCTTTGTTATGTCTTTAGTATGTGCTCAAAATTGTATGTAAGAACAAAACAAGTGTCTGGAAAAATGACAAAATAAAAAGTTTATAGAAAAGAAGGAAGATTAGTATAAACGAAGGTTGTTTTTTTTGTCTTGTGTGTTTATGTTGAAGTCGTTTGTTTTGTTTTTTCTCATGGACTTGGATAAAATGGCGAAGAGAAAAGAACAAGGGAGAAGATAAAAGAAGAGAGAAGCAGAACAAGTCACGTGTACCAAGTGGCAACATAGTATGGCAAATTAAGGAAAGGGGGGAAAAAAAAGAAGGGAGTCAAGAAAACCGTCTGAGAGTGGTTGAAAGAGGATGTCATTCCTAGGCGGGACACGTAAACAAGGAAATTAAAAACTTGTGTGAGAAAATAGAGTAGCTTTACATGTAATGAAGCAAGTTAGGATACTTTATTAACTCTTGTTCTATTTATAATTAAATGAGATTTTAATAAAATTTATGTATATTTCACGTTTTTTTTTTCTTTTGAGAAAAATGATCACGTAGGGAGAGGAGAGGGACGCGTTGAAGTTGTCTTATTGCCAATTCTAGGCCACTTGGGAGGCACGTAAGTGGAACTAATTGGCTTCCTCAATACTGTCCCCATTCATTTCCTTTTGTTTGAATGTGAACAGGACATTATGAGATCCCCAAAATCCGTGTAACCATAGTTATCAGACCAGATTGATGATGCACTCGCTCGAACCACATCATTACTGGGTCACTGATTTGAATATATTCACCCAAATTTAATTAATTAAATAAATATATAGAAATATAATGGAATTCAGGTACATGTATATTAGTATTGTTGAAACATATATAAGTGCTTTCATGGTTATTCTTCTTGATCAGGATTTGAATCCGATCAATTGAAATTTTTGAGCTATGGTTTCACCGATGCTGATCCATTTTGATAAGTATGTTCTTTCTACAAGTTCAGAACTACACTTTTTATCTATCTTAGGATTCGAATTCAAGTTCTTCCCTTTTATTAAGTTGTGAGCAATGTGGGCTTAAAAATCTTATCTTTCTTCAAACGTTCTGTTGAGTGTTGGCGGCGACTGCATGTGAAGGAGACACAGTGATTATACAAAATCTTTCAATGACTACTCTATTTCTGGAAGCATAATCAATGCTCTTCAAGTTTCACACAGTGATTGTAGCTTTTAAATTTAACGAATTGTTTAACAAAATATAGTACATATAATGAATTTTTTATTTTTATTTTTAAAAAAATTGTCTCCTTGATAAATCATCCAGTTCTCAAACTCTGATTGATGATTTACCATTTCTAATTAGTATCTTAACCAACTGTGTGCCATCTCATTTATACTAAAGTAGTTTTCTGAAAGAAAAAAAAAAATCCTATAAATGGTAGAGTTGAGATATATTTTTGCATAATTAATGTTAAAAGTTGTGTTATATGTCTTCATTTTGTGTGATGTATAATGTGAACTCTGCATTTATCATTGAATCTAATTTTAATAGGTGCAACATTAAAATCCAATTATGCGATATGAATATGCACAGAGTCGCACACAAAATGAATGTGCATAGAATTTCTCTTCCTTCCAAGGCAAAAACTTCCAACCAATTGATATCAATGTTGCAAGTTCAACTTGCCAAAACCTAACATTACCAAATCCATTATAGCGAAGGGGAAAAGGATAGCTAGATTTCATGCATTCGGGTAGCTTTTCTTTCCTAAATTAGCACACTCATCTGGTGAAGTCTTGATGGGGTTGGTCGTAGTTTGTGGGCTGAATCATTCATTTGTTGCATGCCTTCACTTCACTGGCAAATTGAAAGTTGAAGTAAGAGCAATAGGCTATGCTATGATTCTTGAAATGTCAGGCTAACTAATTGACTCTTCCCGTGCTTCTGACTCATATGTTACTCAGCACCAAAAGTAAGCATGAATGATATTGCTCTCTTCCAAAAAATTTGTGCAATCATGATATAAAATTATAATTCTCTGCTGCACGAGCTCTCCATGATCGTCTAATAAAAGTTTGATTTGTCACGCTAACTGCATGCATCCCCAATTAAAAATAAAAAAATAAAAAATGCTTGACCAAATAAAGAATTGAATTGGGTGTGTACTCTCACAATTGGATTAGGAAGATGGTTTTGAGACATCATTTTATACCGGCATAATTTTATATCAAGATTCTTCCTAAATGTTGATTTTTTTTTTCTTTTGTGGAGAACGTCACACTTATCACGTTTAATTTGGTTGAAATAATAATAATAATAATAATAATAATAATAATAATAATAATATCTTGCTTTTATTAGTTCAACTGATTTGACATGTATAGTGTGAATAAAAAAAATACTAAGAATATAATAGGTCATATTGTGAGTACTGCTGAAACTTCATATATTATTTGAGAAACAAGAAAAATGCCATGCGAGTTTATATTCTCTAGAAAAGAAATTCAACAAAACTGAGAATATTAAGCATTGACAAATCCTTGCACTAACTGATTACTCAGTATTGACGCACAAGTTTCATATTTATTAGTTAGTTGAGAGAAACATGCTAGCTACCAAGTTTTTTTTATTGCATCGACATGTTAGCTACCACTTTCTAGATGGTGTGTATTGTATATTCATATAAGCATTTTGGTAAATGTGAGGAAATACGTAGAAGGATTTTTTTTCCATAGATATTTTTTATTTGGACATATTATATGTCCACTAATAAAAGTTGAACACAACTCTTTTAATTATTCCTTAATACTAGATTAAAGATGTCACTTAAATTACTAATTCTTGATAAATACATAGAATGATTTTAAATGTGATTTATTCAAAATTGAAAAGTGAGGAAAATATTTGCTCTTAAATAATTTAGTAAGACTCACTATAATTTATTGATTTGAAATTACCCCTATCTTTCTTTTCTGAATATAAGACTCACTTAGTCACTTTAAAGAATTAAAATCTAATGGGTTCAATTAGCTGAGATTTGTCGTTCGTGAAGCACGAGTTGATAGGTCCAATAACCAATCATTTTAAATCAATTTGATTTCTTTAACTACTTCAGCCGCTCGAGTGCGGTTAATTTCCAAGTAGGTCAATGCCTACATAATAATCAGAACTTGTTAAATCCTTATTCTAGACAGAAAGAGCTTCTGAATAGATTTGTAAAACTTAGTGCCACGCCATTATCCCTCTTAATGCTTTCAGCCTTAGCTTAACATTCATGTCATTAATCGCACTACCAGCTTTAAAAATAAAAAATTATAAATTTAAAAAAAAGAAAAGAAAAAAAAGATGAGCACCTAAGGAGTACCGAGGAAACATCCCGTACAAGTTCACTAAACCACAAAATTTCGAAGACTTGTATCACAACAGGATTTTGCGAGGTTAGGAAAATGAAACAAACTGAAACACTGCAAAGTTTGTAACATTACATAACTACAATTCATGACAAACAAGCTTACCAATTCCGAGGTTTTACTCGATCAAATCAGGAAAAAGAGTCATAAATGATAAAACTACTTACTCTTGGGCCCTCGTTCATGTATTATAGACACAGATACAGGAAGATACTCATTCCTTGCCCACATGCAGATGCCAGAAAGAAACTTCAAATTGAGAATCCATACCAAAGAAAGTTGGAATAATGGTATCCATTGGCGTTGAGACATTGTGTCAGTAACATTGATGAGAATTCTTTCTTTTTTTAAAAGATAATTTAGCAATTTACTTTTTATTTTGGTCTTCCCCAATTTGTCTTCAGCGAACTTTGCGAGCTTTGTCTTCGTGTCCTATGCCCAAGGATTTCTGGGCATTTGCAATACCTTCAGGATCTGCAGTAAAGCAAGTGACAAAAACCATATTAACAAAAATGATCAACATCTCAGGTTTTATATTTGTTCTACTTAACAAATACTTGGTTTCCAAAATAACCATAGTACGTATGCTAATGCAATGAAGAGAGCAGGACCATGACCAATAATTTTGATTTTTGGTTATTACAAACATTAATGTCAACAAATGCCAAATGACATAGAAAAACTCAGTTAATCAATTTAGATGGTATATCACCGAAGATAAAGAGAAAAAATGGTTGAGAGACAGCCATGCATACATAAGATTAGCATAGATGCACAGATGACTTGAAGGCACCAAAGAAAAAAATAAAAAGTACAAATGGGCAGTTAAAAGAGGAAGATCCAAGACAGAAACAGGACACAAGTATGTGTATAATCTATATATCCCTGGGATTAGTGTGATTCCAGAAACAAAGGAAATAGGAATTACAAATGACGAGGGTGTTTGTCCCGAAAATTCTTGTGTGGTCATGGAGCCATGCTGGTTATGCTCTTGACCACGAAGAATAACCAACAAGAGTTTCTCCTTCGAGATGCCCCTTTCTCTCCCAAGTCTACACTATACCGCCTATTTCCTCTCTGCTATATCTCACACATAAACACAAAAGCTTGGCCCAACCCCTTTCTGTTCCTAACATACTAACATAGACCTTTTTGACTGAAGGCAGAAAAAATATATTGGATGCAAAAAATCTCAAGCTAGACTAATGAGAAGGAAGAAAAACTATGGAGCTACATTTAATCATTAATCCTGAAAATAAGTGGAACAGTTTTGCATCTAGATCATCATTCAACATACATTCTATCCAATCCTCAGCTGTGGATAACTTAACATACCGAAGAATTGCGTGAAAATGCGCGTGAAGAAGCTCAAGTTGCGAGAGACATTGTATGCCATGGCAGGAGGAAGGGGTTTCACCAGAGTGTCAATGGTAAAAACTCGTTGCAGAAACTGCATTTAAAAGAACAAACATTACTCCTGAAACACGGGAGAAGAAATACTGGACGCTAAAGTACAATAATAATAGAAAGTAATTTAATTCTATGAAATCAGAACAGGAACGCAAAAGACACGGCATATAACATTGACATGAGTCTAATAACAAAAAGGCACAGGTAATATGTTAAATAACTAAGTACCTAGAAACGAAGCTAGCAAACAGTGAATCCTAATGACAAAAAATGACAAACTTTGATACAAACACATGGTGTGCATTATTAGGTTCATCACATAAACTTCCTTCCTTCACCCTAAAAAGTTCACACGAAGCAAGCTTTGCCATGCAAAGATTCTAGACCAAAGGCATTCAAAGATTTCAAGTATCTTGCTACCTAATTTCCTCAATCGAAAGTCGCGCCGGAAGAAAAATGGTGAATGCTTCATAATTTAATATTATTTTTTCAACTGAGTTATTCAAGAAAGAAAGAAAGAAAAAAAGGTGAAACCTGGAAGTTGCGCTGGAAGCTGTAGCGTAGCTCAGGATCGATCTCGAGGGAACCGTCGTCGCCGTCGTGGTGGTGGGTGTGGGACTTGGAGCGAGGGACGTGCATGGTTGAGGTGCCGCCGGGCTGGCTGGTGAGCTTGAGCTTCGCGTCCTGAAACTCTTGGGCGTCGTCGTCGCCCCTCCATGGCGCCGAAGACATCAACTGCTTCTTCCCCTTCTTCGCCATTTGATTGCAGAAAAAGATGAGCCTCGCAGTGTTCACCAATTAGATAAGGCGTGTTTTTTTTTCTTTTACATTTATTTTCGGTCGAGGAGTGTCAAATGGGCCGGGTTGGTATAATGGATCAAAGCCCATTAGTGACCCAATTAACAAGGTCACGAAAATATGTTTAATTGCTGATATATGACACAAATACAGAGATACACAAACACAAAATCTTGTTTGGTTATCGAGATAAATATAAAAATTTGTGTTTCAACACAGAAAATTAGTGTATTTCATGTACCTCTGTTTTGCTGGAACACAAAGACATGAGAAAGAGAGAACACTTAAGAGTGTGTTTGCAAGTTTGATTTTAGAGGGGAATGAAAGGTTTTTGGGGGGGGCTTAGTCATGGTTTTTACATTGACCTATGAAACTTTTCTTTCCCGTGATTAAGCCTTCCAAAACCTTTCATTTTTCTCCAAAACTCAACTCGTAATCACATCTTTAATGAAACTTTTTTCTTTCAATTTTACCCATGACATATGAAAGCATCAAGTCCAACCACCACCATCACCTCCACCATCATTTGTGCCATCAATAAATTGTGTCTTGTATATTATCACCAAACACAATACAAGACTTACTTTATGCCTCTATCTCTATGTCTCTATATTTATGTATTTGTATGTGTCTTGTATTAGCAACCAAATGAAGCCTAAAAGAAGGCCCAAAGTTGTGAACTGCTAACACATGCAAACTGAAAAAGAAATTCGGCCATTAGTTCTTAATTCTTATTTTAAGTTACAGTTGAGATTGATTTCTGAAATATAATGTGCATTATCAATTCCACAGCACTACCGAAAATGGGTTCCAAATGTGGTTCTTTTGGTTCTAAATGGGTCGGGCTGGTATAATGGGCCAAGCCCATAAGTTAGCAACCCAATTTATAAGACCATAATAGTAGGCTTGAAGTTGAGAGCCTCTAACATACAAGTTGGTGGTGGCGGTTGTAACATCCCGATTTTTTTTCTTACGAAGATTTCGCATAATAAATAAATAAGAATAAATTAATAAGATTGGAAAATTTAATCATTAACTTTAATCTTTAAAATATTAGCTAAAAATAGTACTTGGGTGATTTCGCGGAGTCTTGTGAGGTTCGAATCGATTTTCGGTTACTATTAAAATTTAATTACGACTCAAAGGAGTCCGTAAAATACACTAATATGAAAATAAATTTAAGAATGCCCAAATAAAATTAAATAAGTAATAAGAAAAATTAGTAGATCACAATGGTATGTCCGAAATATTTTTAGGACAACCGTACACGAACGAATAAGGACAAAATGCGATCAAACATGATCAAAAGTGTACTGGACGGGCCATCTTTATCCCTTGGCACGGTTGGCAGGGATATTTTTAGAGATATGTATATAATATATATAATATATAATAAAATAATAAATTAATTGAAAACTGAGGCGGCATAAGCCACCGCCTCAGTACAAATATATATGTATGGCATTTGGCCTTCGAAGGTCATTCCCCTCAGTGCCCCTTAACTCATATTTTCATACTGCTAAATTTATTTCTGTTTTGATCGTGCACTCTGCGGTTACGCTGTTGGATTCAGGAAAAATAGCACGATCGCCTCAAGGTTCGCGGGAGTCTTTTCTCGCAGCTTTCAGAACACTTAAAAAGTGGGTAAACCGACATAATCACTGTCTATGTGATTTCTAATATGTGTGATGATATTTGTGATGTGTTTTATGTTAGGTTATGTTAGGCTTTCATGGCTTGATGATTCTTTGATGAATTGCTTGTAGATATGTTAGACTATGGAAACCTAGGCATATTATGTTAATTGTGGAGAAATTGTGTGGAAATATGTTAGAAATGGTTTTGAGACATGAAATTGTATCCTTTGTGTTATGGAAAATTATAATGAATGTCCAAGAAAGTGCTTTTGATAGTAGTAGGGAAGAAATATGCAGATTAAACAAAATTGCAGAACTGAGACCTAATACACGCCCAGTGTGCTGAGCGCGGCGCTGAGCGGCCTGGGCAGAGCATATTGCAAACTTTGTTTTCTTCAGGACACCGAGTGGCCTGATCTCATATTGGGGTCTCAATTCTGTAATTACTCAAGAAACAATTTTTGTATGTTTTATGTGATGTGTTATATGCTATGTTTCATAACATGATGGTCCTGTGGATGAATTGCGTGTGATTATATTGGTCATGAAATAACTGCTTGGATATGCTATGATAGGTGTTAGTAAGTAACAGTATATTTCCTATGCTTATGAGAACATGATAATGAATAAGTGATATATGTGGATGTTTTATGAGATATAAAATGATAGTTATGTTAAAGAGAAATGCTTACGATAATATGACATGTATATGACACTATAACATGCTTGATGTACATGACAACATGATATGACATGACATAAATATGATACGGAGGACGCTGCCCTCGGCCGGGAAGTGGACTTCCTCAATATGACACAGAGGACGCTGCCATACGGCAAGTGGATTCCTCAATCCTTAATATGACATGGAGGATGACATGGAGGACGCTGCCATATGGCAAGTGGATTTCCTCAACCCTTGATATGATATGGAGGACGCTGCCATCTGGCAAGTGGATTTTGCTCAGGCATTTTATATGCCATACTTGAAATGATATGGAGGACGCTGCCCTACGGCAAGTAGATTTCCTCAGGCATTCTATATGTCTTACATGCATATGATATCTATATGAAACATGAATACGATATGTCTATGTAATACACGTATATGATGATAGGAAATACATGAACATGATGATATGTGATTTAACTGAATATAAGTGGATGCGAGCCGAAGCTTGTAATCAAAATGGGCACGGTTATAAGTGGACGTAAGCTGAAGCTTATAAGCAAAGTGGTTTTTAAAAAGGAAAGGTTTGGAGATGGTACGTGACCTAAAGGTTAGAATAGAGGACAAATGACATAGATAAGGAAAGATAGGTTCCCTCAATCACCTAGTAATCATAGGTAGCTGCTCAGGCTTAAGATGAATATTAATAACTAGTGGGGATCTAGTATAACTGTGACACTTAGATACCCCTGAGCAGCGGAATCATAATTGAGAGTAAAACGATTAGCGAGGACAGAGGTTTTCCCACTGAGAACGCAGAGTTCTCACACCTGCTCCTTTATGATTCTAGGTGAGCACGACACTCGTCAACACAATACATGGAGAAGCAGACTTGCAAAAGACGAACCGAGGAGTAGGATAGCGGGGGCTTGACCAAAGATGTTACGATTAACTCTTAGTTAGTATAGTTCAGGTGTTATCTACTGTGAGACAGTACATGTATGTATTAACTATGATACTACCTATGTAAATGGTTGTGAATATATGCTATGGACCATTTGTCTGCTTATTGTTTGACGTTGTAACATTGGAATAGTTATCCGTTAAGTATAAGACTTTAACGTTTGCATTATAAATTCTATCTGATGCACGACTCATATTTTATGTCATAAGTGTATAAAGGAAAAGTTTCAAAACGGTCCATATTTTCTAAGTAAGAAATATTTTCCAAGATAAAAGTAGGAGTTAAAAGTAACCCCAACCAAAGCAGAAAATAACCTAGTGAGCGTTGTTTGCGATGTACACGTAAACAGTTGGCTAGGGTGTTTTAGCGGTAGTTTTTCAAATCAATACCTCTTACCACAAATTGCATGTTTGATGCAAACTGAAAAAGAAATTCTTTCATTAGTTCTTAGTTCTTATTATAAGTTACAATTGAGATTGATTTCTAACATAAAATATGCATAATCAATTCCACATCAGTACTGAAAATGGGTTCCAATATAAATTTTTTGGGTGCTCTTGTCTTGATACTTGTCCATCCTGTGGTTCTCTTTGGACCCTATAATGGGATGCTCGAAGGCAAATTGAAAAAGAATAGATTAAAATATATAAAAGAAGTCATTAAAATAATAGAAAAATTTATCATAAGACAAGTGTCACATGACTATTAGTTGAAGAAAAATCGTCATTGTCCTTGTACAGTGAAACTAGTCCCAACTTTTGATGTTGTCATTGTTAGGGAGAGCTCGCACTAGAAGCTTCTAGAAGCTACTAGAAGCTCACAACTTTAACTTTTTTTTAGATGAGTACACTCCACCAAATCCCAAAATTGGAGGGGTGGAATGGTCGAAGCCAAGAGAATAACAACAAGTGAATCACACCAAAAACAACAATATCAGAAAAACTAAGCTACCATAAGCTAATCCCCAATCAAGCATCGCCAACCTCCGGACTTCAACTATAGTTAGTTATAGTTGTTATGCCACGTACAATTGTAAATGATTCTGTTAGTAAAAGCGCACGCACACACTTTTGTGCCCCCTCTACTATATATTGTATCACTCAAGAGTAATTCAATACCATTGATTCATTTCTCTCATTTCTGAACTGTCTCCCTCTCAAAACTCTCAGAGTTCTCTCTCTTTCTATAGCTTCGGCCTTATACCTTTATGGTATTAGAGCTTAGAAGATCCCTAGAGATCCTTGAGATTCGAGCTAAGTCAATGGCTTACGGCAAGGTTCACACCTCAATCGTTCTTCAATCTCATCTCGATCAAACTCAATGAGGAAATTTTTTTTTTTTTATGGTTAAAATGTATGTAAAGGAAGACACGTCTCATCTCTTTGAGTATACAAATTTTTTTTAAGTAGGGAATAATGCTATGATAACAACTATTTGTGATAACTTATAATCACATTTACAAATGTGTGAGGTCTGTTGTGGGTCTCAACATGATAGACCCTACATCGACCGTTGTAACTAGAAATGTTTATGCATTTCTATGCTCTAATCTAAGCTTAAAAAAACTGCAACTTTAAAGGAAAGTTTGGGCCACAAATAGTGTTTTCGGGCTTCACATTTCTTTCGGCCATGGTTCTAATCCATTTGTCACATTAATTTGGGGGCCGAATAGTTTATGAGGCTCAAGGACAAAATTCTTTGTAGGATTCAAAAAAACTTTTGAACCATTGGAAGGATAAAGAAAGTAGAAATTGAAAATAGAGATTGGATGCGATCTCGATTTGTCACACTTGGGATACTAAGAAACCAATTAATTTATTATGAGGGTATAGGACAAAGTTCTACGTAGGATCCCAAAAAGATGTGGAACTATTGGGAAGGATAAAGAGAAGTTGAAACTTGAAAGTAGAAATCTCAAAGCGGATTAGTATGTTATTTTTTTGCACTTCAAGCTATGCAAAAGATTGAGGTGACGTGATGAGATACATTATCATAACATTGTGTGAAATAACATTAATAAGTACAATGATGCCTACTCACACACACTTCAACATATTTTATCTTATTAATTATTTCATTAACTAACTACTATTAAACACAACAACCTATTTTAGTATTTAAGATCTTATTTTTTTTTAATTAACCATATAGTTTTACCACAAATTTCTTTTAAATTTAAATTAAACACTTTCTCCACTTCACTTTAGTTGTCACTTAAAATAAATAGTTCATATTAGTTGTCTCTCTCTCTCATGCACATATGTATATACACACACACATATATATAACATTTATTATTATTTTCTAATTTACTTTTGACGCAATTACAAGCACACTATTACTCAATCAATGTAGTGTGAAGTTAACTAATAGGATAAATAAGTTAGCTGCTTAAAATTAAATAAGAAAATCTCATTCAACATATCTCACAATTAGACATTAATTTTGAGTTTCTTAATTAATTTTTGTGCTGAAAGTCAAAATGACAACTAAAGTAAACCGGATGGAGGACAAGTAAATCATTACTTAAATATATTTTATAATTAACAAAGAATGTAAAATTATATGAATATGTTACTACTTATTACCTCAGCTGCCGCCAGGTTTGCTAAGCTCCATTTCTCTTACACTCTTTATTTTGAAAAAGGATAGAGAGAAAAAGCAGGAAAGGAAGGCGTGGTAACCATCTATTTATGTTCTTTTTAATCATTCCGCTTTTACTTTGTGTGCGTGTGAGAAAAAGAGAAGGACATATATTACCTCTTTGGAGCAATTTAAGGACCATCATTTGGGAAGTGAAAAAAGGGAAAATTGTTGTAACTATTTGTTTTTCCCTTTGTTTGAAACTTTGACGGATAAACCATCAAAATTATTTCTAACGTTATTAGCATAAACTATGATCATCTTTAAAGTATAAAAATCATTTTGAGTTCGTTAAAAATCAACTAAATTAATTATTAATGAAAACTAATTTGATTGGCATTAAAAGATTAATTTATTAAATTTTAACAACTATATAAATAAATTTAAGTGTATTCATACTTTAAAAGCAAACTTTATCAATATTATAAATATTAGAAACCATTTAAATGGTTTACTCAAATTTAATTAATAGGCCGCACTTGGCACCACCATACCATAACGGAACGTCAAAGCAAACATGAAACGTCATTCTATTCTTCTGTTCTACTGCACATTTATATTTGTCGGCTAACCCAAAGTCCCCATCATCATTGGATGAGTGCTAAGTTGCGTACTTTCTGGCTTTTCTGAATTTTTCACATACAAAGTACAAAACCAATTGTTCAAACTTCAAATCAAAACAGTGTCTTTATCTGATTTTTCTTTCTTAATTTTGATCACTATGGCTATATTGTAAGTATTCTTAACAAAGTTTTAACTTGTTCAGCTTGAAGTGTATTAATTTTTTTGGTACATAGCTTGAAGTAAATTAATAAGATAAGAATTTAGAAGTAGTTTAATAAACCTCATATCTCTTCATATTATTATTTTTTTTCACTTGTCCGACAAAGTAAATATCATTTTTTACTAAATTTTTCTATTTTTTATAATTGTTAAATCTAAATTTAATGAATGTCGACATTATTTTGTGATCTAATATGACATATTGATGATTTATATGATGTGATATGATAAATTTATAAAAAAGATGTATCATAAATTTAAATGGTCCAAAAAATTTTAAACATCTTACCAATTAATTTTTTCAATAATTTATCTAATGAAAAGTTTACCAATATTATATAAAACATGAATTAATAATAAAAATTGATAAATTTAGTTCTACAAATTAAATAAGATATTTACCCATGAAACGCGTGAGAAACTATATTTCTTTTGTTATTCAAATATGTAAAAGTTTAAATAGGAGAAAAATATATTATATAAGTAATATAATTAATAACTAAACATGATTAAACAATATATTTATAATTAATATTACAAAATGGTAACTCTATCATAAAAACAAACAAAATAAATATAATAAAATATATATTAATTAATCATGACTTCTTCATTATGTTTTACATAAAATATAAATTAATGATAATAAATATATAAAATTAGTTTAATAAGCTCAATAAATATTGTTTAACATAAACAAGTCAACTAAATATCTAATAAAAGTTATTGAATTTGTACATTTTGAGAGAAAAATCAAGCATAAATTTAACCTTCTAAACTTGCTACAAATTTTTATAGAATTTACTTAAATTCGTACGAGTTTACTTTAAAAAGTTTACATGACAGTTAACTTAATTTTTATGTAGTAAGTGAATAAAATTGTAAACTTGTAAGAATTTACAAATTAATTTGATCATTTAACAATCATCACATGTAATTTTATATTTTCTTTGTCTCTATTTAATTATCAATACTTGACCAATTTTTCTTGTTTAGATTAACCTTTTACAATGTAAAATTTATTGTTAAAATTTTAATTATACACTTAATTAAATACTTTTTCTCTTTATCATCATGAAGTATTTTAATCAAATTAAATAAAAATATTTTAATAATTTCACTTTTTAAGTTATTTTTAATTTAAAATTTTAAAACTAATATATAGTTAATGAAGATCGAAATTGGGTTGCGCGCACCAAGCACATGAAGCGCTGGTGTCCGCACATATATAAAACGTGATGTTTATTCTCTTAATTCACACGTGTTGCGGCCTACGTGTTGAGATTGGGCCCCAGTCATGGTTGTTTTACCCCCATAAGTATAACTACGCGAAAACCCTTTTTTCATATGCAGAGAAACGAAAAAGGAAGAACCAAGGACCACGTGACTTGCGTGTGACCGAAGCATTCTACCTTCACCAACACCACACCACCATTCTACCTTCCAACTCACGTCATTCTGATTTGCAATTAATTAATGAGTTTAGATTTGATTATTATCAACGTAAACATTTTTTTCAATTATTATTTATTTGTATATTAAAATATTTTATTTATTAAATGAGTTTAATTTTTATGCAAATATATCATTTCTATACTATGATGGAATCAAATTCATTCATATAAATGATTTTTAAAGTAATATTATTAGAGTCAAACGTATTTATCGATGTAACAAAATTTAATTGAATGACGGTTAACTACTAAAAACATTATATCATATTTTTAATGAAGAAAGTTGTATCTATATTACTTTTCTGCGATCAATCCATCATCACATTAAATACACATTTTTTCTATTTTCCCACACTCTCTCACACTCTTCTTCTTCTTCTTCTTCTCCTATTATTTTTTTCTCTCTCTTCTCTCCTCACTCTTCCTTCGATTTTTTTCTTCATTTTATCACAAACTTTTTTTTCATTTGTTCAACTTTTCTAGTTTGTTTTTCTTCATTTATCACAACACTATTTTGATTTTTTTTTTCTTAGCAAAACATTATGGATCTTAAAGTTTTAATTTTCGTATTCGTTTGTGTAGTTTTTTAGTTTTTCTAGTTGATAAAAAGTAGGGCTGTCAAAATGAGCCTGACCCGTTTACCCGGTTAAATGGACGGACTTTACATGTAAAAAATAGGCCCGCAAAAATTTAAAAAAATTGGACCGGCCCGTTAGGCCCGCAGACCGACCCGTGGGCCCGTGATTTTTTTAAAAAAAAATTTTAAATAATTTTTTGTGAATATTTTTGAATTTTTTATTTTTTTTAAAAAAATAAACAGGCTGCCGAGCCGGCCCGTTTAGGCCCGCGGACCGACCATAATCGAGCCGGACCTTAAAAATAGGCATATTTTTTGTCCGACCGGTTTAGGTCTGTGGGCCTAAACGGGCGGGCCGGCCCATTTGACAGTCATAGTTAAAAGGTTTATGCATATGTGTAAAAAAGTTTGTGTATTATTGTTCAAAAGTTTGTACACTTGAACACCAAAGTTTTCTTCGTATTCATTTTCGTTTTCGTTTCCATTATATATTTTTTATAGTCGTTCAAAAGTTTGTGCATTCTTATTCAAAAGTTTGTGCACATGAGTACCAAAATTTTATTATTCTTCATTTTTGTCTTATTGTTTGTTTATGCTTGTTAAAAAATTTGTCCACGTTAGTTCAAAAGTTTGTTTATCTACTTTAAAATGTTTGAACATGATAACGAGTAAATCAACACACTTAGAGTGTAAGTGAGGGGCAAGAGAGAGAGCAACAATTAATTTTTGTTATTTAATGTGTTGCAGATTCCATCTAATTTGGTTCTATAAGTGAAAAAGGTGTGTGCATGCATGTAAAAAAAGTTTATGCATGTGTGTTAAAAAATTTGTGCATTCAGCGCCATTATGTATATCATATGTATGTGATATAATAGTTATACAATGACAACAAAATCAATGGACATTTAACATTGCTAATTTTTAATATTTTTATTTTTGATTCATTGTCAAGTTCTCATAAAAAAAAAGTTTGTATTCCTATGTATTCGTTAATTTATTCATTAATTTATATATTATTATTCCGATGAACGTAGTCAATGGGTTAAAGTTCTATTTAAGTACCAGTGGTTAAAAACTAAGAAACAAATATTTATGTATTAGGAATTAATTGAAACAATTAGGTTGTTCATTTGATATCTAAATTTGTATAAAGTTAAAATTGATACTTTTTTGTATTTAAATGGTTATGATTCACCTACAAATTTATAATAATAAGTGATTTAAGTTAATGAGACACTTGAGTAAATCTTAAACATTATAATATTAGTATTCTTAAATTTTGTGGTGCATTAGAGACAGCCCCCCAAAAAAAAATCATTATATAATATAATTTAATTATTTTAATAATATGACAAGATTCACAACGTACGATTGGATAGTAAATGTAGAGAATTTATTTGGCCTTATGCTTTTGCTGCCTAAATAATAAACAAAAATACTGTGCATTTAAAATAAAAACAAACATTACTATAGAGTATTTATGTGTGTGCAGATATACATGTATTTAATATTACTTATTTATGTGTTTAATAATATTTATTTTTTTATTTTATTCTACAAAAAAATGTATGTGCTTAATATTACTCATTTATGTGTTTAATACTTTTTATCTCTCTCTGTGTATCTACTATGTGTCAATTTTTATGACTTACGGATAACGAGAATTAATAATAAATAACACATAACTGTTCATCCCCCACTGCTAAGTCCTAACCCCTCCCTCTATTACTATTTCCAACCTCCCACTCCCACCTGCTTATTTTCTCTTCTCTGATTTGCTACTTTTGGATTCAGTTACAACCTCTAAGCACTTTTTGAAGTTATATTTTCCACCTTTTAGCTTCGGTGTCACACCCCCACACCAAGCGACCAAACCCCCCATTTTATATTGTAGCATGCCTTATATAATTAGGTTCGTTAATTACAAAAAATTTAAAAATTGATTTAATTGGGCATGTTTAGCATGTTAATTTATTTATTAATCATCAAATGTATTTCTCATTTATATATAGATGTATGGAGGGATGAGTGAGACCTAACGTTTATTTCACGCCTAAGGTTGGACACCTGTGTTTTCCAAACCATGAAATGAAAGCTAACTCTCACGTAATGGTATAGGTTTCGTGAAGTTAAAGAGTGTTGTTAGTGAATGTCAAAAGGACACCCACCCTTGGAATGATTTTGGATTGTTTTCGAAATGACACTTTTTGACCCATAATTGATTAGTAAAGCAAAAATTGGATTCAATCATCCAATCATTCTTGTGTGCCTTATGATAGATAGATAGTTCACACTTCAAACTGAATAAAGTCATGAGATTGTTCGTAATAAATTGAAGGAAAAAAAAAGAGAGTTTAATTGTTATGTATTAATAGTGTAATTTTTTTTATATTTTTTCAATCAAATTATTTTATATGTATGACTTTTTAAATAATAAGTAAAAAAGTTAACTATTATTACTTATGTGATAATATTGATTGAATGATAGTATACAGTTTTTTTATACTATTAATGCATAATAATTAAACTCTTTATTTTTTCTTTTTCTTCAATTTTTTGCTTGGGGGAATAAGAATTTTTCTTGTCTCTATCTCCATGTTCAAATGCAACTTATGTGATAATACTTAATTTCTAAGCATTGTTGAGTTTTAATGGGTTGCATGTACTTTTTTTATGTGTTTTTTTATTTGTTGTTAATAGTTTTTGTTAATGAAAGAAGTCGTAATACTTATAAAAAATAATCAAATAAAAAAGAAAAGTGAGGGAGTTGATGTTAATGCTTGTGTCACCGTCTAAAAAATAATTATCACGATTACTTTACTTGGGAGATAATAATCACCCATTATAACGGTTGTTTTAGGACTTAACTAATCTCATATTGGACAGAACTTCTAGAAGTGGAGATGGATTGAAATGACATTTGGCACTTTTGGGTTAAATTTTACATATGCTTACTAGCAACAAAGCTTTGATAAAGTGTAAATGGTGTTGATTTCACAAATACAAGCGAGTTGTTTCATTTTTTGGTTTATTAAATTGACTGTATATCCAAATTCTTGGGAGTACTATCACTTTTCAGAGTTTCATATTTGAGTCACTCTTTTACTTTTTAAAAGCTGCAAAATATCCATTTTCCATAACAAAAATATTATCCAAATCCAACATAGATATTTGCTACTGCACTTTTGAAGACATTATCTAGCTATACTTTACTAATAGCCGTATATATGGCACAAAATTGTTGGGAAACTTCATTAGTTAAAGAGTTACAATTTAAAAATAAAGACCAATTTAGTTACAAAAAGAGTCAAATAATAAGTTAATCACCTAGTCTCTAACTAATTTGTTTTAAATTTGTAATTTATGGCAAACAAAAATGATAATGTTATTATGCCAATGTGACAAAAACCATGCAAGTATCTGTATCGCTTCTTTCTGAAGTCAATCCCAACAAAAGGATATTACATAAGGCAATATGCATAAACTTATGATAAGGCAAACAGATTAAAAACACAAATTGCACCGAATAGGGCAAAGGGGTGAATCTTTTCTCTATGGTTTTTTGACTTCTAACAAAACCCCTTCACTAGTTGACTAATACATTTCCTCACCCTTACAGACTTGACATTTGGCGAGCTTATATGTTCCCATTATTTTGATTCAAAGCTCATGTGTTCACATTACCATTATAAAAAAAGAAAATTCAAACATCTTCCATCTAAACTCAAGAAAATAAAATAAAAAATAATACTGAAGTTGAACAAATTTTGGTGGTTCAACCCACCCCACAAGATAAGACCCGGAGTTCATTTTTCCAAAGTGTAGTTAAAGTATAATACAAAAGAAGGAATTCCCACTTTGATTGCCCAACTGATCTACCACCTAACACAAACTCCAAATTCTTTAGCTTGCACCAAACTATATCCAAATCTCAAATTAATTCACTCTTTAAACACTCCAAAGACTTCGAAGCTTAAAATTTGCCCACGTGCCATAACCAAGGCCACTGCCGACTAAGCAGCAATAGCCACCCAAATTTGGACACGTCATAGACTCCCAAGCCAAGGGATAGTAGCCACGAGGGGAATAAAATTTAGTTACAATTCTTTAATTGTACTTTAATGCATTTCACTTTAACTATTTTAGTTTTTTTAAACTTCTATTTCTATATTTATATTATTATTGAGATATCAATGTTTAATTGATTTAAGTAATTTGAAATATATTGTTCTTAAATAAAGTTTAATAAATAAGAAAAATTAACATTATAGAAGTTTTTTAATAAAAAAAAGTTTAAGACAGACTCGTCTTGATCCAAGATCAAAGCATGTTTATGAATTATGAAACTTTTACAAAAATATTTATAAATCATCTATTGACACAGAAACTTACAAAATTAATCCAAATCATGGCAATGCAGGTAAGAAAAGCCCTCCCAATAAATCAATCCCTATTAATTTTTTTTATGCTAGCATTATAGAAATTTACTCAATTCAAATCAAGTTAATTGGTTTTATGTGGAATATGAATGCAAATGATAAAAAAAAGTGTTATTGTTGCGATGGTACACATTATATGTATATAACAAAATTTTTATTGCTATGATAATATTTAAAATTTTAATAACACGTGTCCTTATAATATTTATTAATAAACTAAGAGAAGAAAATTTTTTATTGAAAAAAATAAAATTTAAAAGTTTTCCCTACAATGAGAGTATTAAAACCCTAAAAACATTCTAATTTTGATTCTTTACCTGGTATCCGTTAGCAAAAATCCAAATATTTAAAAGCTTATATAAAAAAAAAATGGTGGTGGCTTAAATATCCATGGGATAAATACCCATGTTACTTAATTCATCTATTTTTGATAATTTTTATAATTAAATTTATCAAATTTTGTTATCATTTCATGTTTTATATGATCTTAATAAATTTTTCATTAGTCAAATCATTGAAAGAGCCAGCTTATAAGGGGTTTAGAGATCTGCGAACCATCTAAGTTTACGATGCACTTCTTTAGAAAAATTGTATTAAAAAATATTGATTTATCATATTAGATCATATAATTCATTAATATGTCATAAGATAATAATATATGATAAATTTAATTATAAAAATTATTAAAAATAGATAAATTAAGTATTATGAAATATTTACGCATGAAGTATTTGAAAAACCCAAAAAAGAAAAAATGTAGTAATAATTTTTTTCAAACCCGAGAGAGAGAGAGAGAGAGAGAAAGTGCCAACCAATTTAAGTAAGTAAACCAACCAATAAAACGAAGACCTCTTGACTCAAACTCAAGGTGCCCTCCCAATTCTTTACTACTATATATAAAGGCCACAATTAGCAAAACAGAGGAGCCTCCTCAACCAACACCAACTCCTCCTCCGTTTCCTCTGTTCTTTCCCAAAACAACAGCTAGATGGAGTTGGAGTGGACTCGAGGCCACATCATTGGTCAAGGCTCATCCTCCACCGTCTACCTCGCCACCACCACCGCTGCCTCCGCCGCCGCCGCCGCCGTCAAGTCAGCGGAGCTCTCACAATCACAGCACCTCCAGAGAGAAGCCCAAATCCTCTCTTCCCTATCTTCCCCCTACATAGTAGCCTACAAAGGCCAACACATCACAAACGAAAACAAAAACTCGATTTTTAACCTCTTCATGGAGTACATGCCCTCCGGCACGCTCTCGGAGGCGGCCCGCCGCTGCCGCCTCCGCGAGCCGTCGATCAGGCGATACACGCGGCAAGTCGCGGAGGGTCTCTTCTACTTGCATTCAAGAGGGTTGGTGCATTGTGACATAAAGGGTAGCAACATCCTTATTGATGAAGAGGGTGTTGTTAAAATTGGCGACTTTGGGTTTGCGAAAAGTGTCGCCGGCTCATCGGTGGCGCCGGTGGCGGGGACTCCGGCTTTTATGTCGCCGGAGGCGGCGCGTGGGGAGGAGCAGGGGTTCCCCTGTGATGTCTGGGCACTTGGGTGCACCGTGGTTGAAATGGCCAGTGGCTCTGTTCCTTGGGCAAATGCAGGGGACCCTATTTCTGTTCTGTACCGTGTTGGACACTGTGGCGAGGTTCCTGAGATTCCGAGGTTTCTGTCGGAAGAAGCAAAGGATTTCTTGGGGAAGTGCTTTATGAGGGATCCGAGGGAGAGGTGGAGTGCTAGTCAGCTCTTGAATCATCCATTTCTTGTGGGTTTTGGTTCTGAATTTGATGATGATGAGGTTGAGGTTCTGAAAGTTCTTGAGGGTTCAAATTCATGTTCTCCTACCAGCATTCTTGAGCAGGGAATTTGGAATTCTGTGGAGGAATCAGAATCTGAATGTCCCTTGATTGGGAATTTGTTGGTTCAGAAGACAAGTTTCTTTGGGGATTCTCCTAATGATAGGATCAAGAGGCTGGCTGCTTTGTGTTCTTGTGATCCCAATTGGAATTGGGATGATGGGAATTGGATCAATGCTAGAGTGAATGGGAATGAAAATGAAGTTGAAGGTTGTTGCATTGATGATGGGTCAGTGGCAGCTTCTAATTCAGTTAGTGATGATAATTATGTTAGTAGTAGTCATAGAATTATTAGTGGTTATTTTTGTGAGGGTTTTGTTAAGTGCAGTAGGGATGTTAGTGTGGTAAGTGATAGTCTCAATTTTGAGAGAGGCGTTGCTAAGATGATGTTACACCCTTTGACATTAGATATTTTATAAGAAATTTCTTTTCACACACTTTTTTTTCTTTTTCTTTTTACTATAGACCCTAACTTGAGATTTTTAACAAGAGGTATTAATTACCCATTAAACAAGTGTTCGGTGACTTTTTACCCTTTTTTTAAAGTCTCAAAATAATCACAATGTTTAACATAATTAATAGTTAATTGGATTTTTTTAAGCATCTAATTAGAGAGTTTCAGCATTGACGGTGTGTACTGAGAATAGAAGATACCGTAGCTAGAGATATATTCATTTTAATGTGTTCAAATTGTTTGGTCCAGGAAAAAAAAATTCCCTCAAAACTTGCCATTAGATGGCAGCGTTGCAGTTAATGTTCTATTGGCCTTTCTCGGCCACACGCCTAACCCTTATTTATGTTTGGTGGGTATGTTGGGTTTTAATTTCATTGAGCCCGAGGCAAAAAGGAAAAAATGAACCTTTTTATTTTTAATTTTTTTTATATAAATTTGGTGAAATAGTTAAATAACTTAAATTCCATAAACCAATAAGCCAGGGAGAGAGAATTTGGTGGGCGTGGTAGAATATGGTGGGCGTAGCAGGCCACAAGTGGTTGTTACATTATTTCTCTCTTACATATACATCGCTATTTAACTCTCAACCTCTCCTTCCTCTTCTTCTTAATTTTGGTGTTGGGTTGATTCCAATGTGACATGAAAGCATCGAGAAAGGAACCAATGTTAAGTGCAATGTCTCTCACACACTTTATTATATCTTGGTGGCTCTTCCCTTTTTTTTCTCTTTAGGAACAATTCTGAGGACGCACTATTTATGTGTCCATATGGTATTGGGCACTTGGTAGGTCTAGAATTAATCCCCAAAACCTTCCAATTAGTTAGAAGGTAAATCTACCTGATGAACTTTATGCTCTCGTGTACCAAACATTGCATAACAAAACAGGTCCCATCTTTTAAAACCAAAGCGAATATGCGGCAAATATTTCGTTAGGTGGGGGTGTTATGTCAAACCCAATTACATCAATATAATAAAAAAAGTACTATTACATTAATTAAGGTAATACTAATGTAAATTACAATTGGGCACATAGGACAAGTTGAAAGTTGTAACACTTTGGGGTCGTAAAATTTGGTCAACCCACCAAGCTAGTCAATAGTCAATACATATATGAATCAAACCTCAATCTTTGTGTGGTTAGAGAATAGATACAGTAGTTGGCCACCATTCAAAATTTGTAAAAGTAACTTTGGTCAATTAAGGCACTAGCTCCATTCAAAATTCGAATTCATTAGTTTATTAACCTAAGTTGCATTCATTCCGTTAAAGCTTATCCACAGTTTTCCCTCTAAAGGCTTTTCTATAAGAGTATATAACATTATTATGATGCCACCTTTAGAAGTATATATGCCTACTTTGGGCACAAGTGTTGAGAATTATAGTTGTATTTTGCTCTTTCAAGCTCATCCACACACATAATTCCAAGCTTAATTGTTTTCTAATGTTAGCTTTAATGTTGGTTCTCACATATTCCTGTATGGATGGATAATTTGGATATGGATATATGGATGGGAATTGTAGTTGTATAGGTGCTTGTGCCTGATATGACTATTGCTAGAAAGGTTACGCAATAGAAAAAGTGAAAGAAAAGAGAACAACTTTGAACCGCATGGAGATAGAGGTGGGGAGAAGAACATGTAGAATATGCTTTAAGTATGGTTGAACGTTATATAGATTTGTAGCCATAAAAAAAAGTGCATACCCCGCCAAACAGTAAATAACTAGATAGTTTTTATTTTTATTTTTAAATGAATGATCTGTGTTAATTAAGTCGAGTTGGGTCAGTGAGATTTTTAATAATAGAGTCGGTAATTTAATTAGGACAAAAAAAAGAAACAATAATATTTCCATTAAATTGGGCTGGTATTTGAAGGCTAGTATATTTATGTTTGTGCAAACAAAACAGACACATTAATATGAGGGGGACTAAGTTGGTTTCAGTTTGGCCCACTTAATATCCACCAAGATAAACAGCTAAATTTTGGGTCTCAAACTAGACCGAATACAGTTGTCAGCTGAATCCAACTATCCTTATAGTTGACCCAAAAAAAGATTGGTTTGGTACCCACGTTGGCTTTGCTATATTGATCATGTTGCTGTTGCTTCTATAAAAAAAATGGAGGGAGAATAACTAAGCTAATCTTAATGATTGTTTGGTCTAGTATTTTTTTTATTTTTATTTTTGTCTTAAGCGCTTGGTGAGCCTTATTACCATCTCTTTTGAGTGTGTAATCCATTCGGGCGGATAAAAGTCTAGCTAGCCTTACTACTCTCTCTTTTCTCTCAGTAGAAATGATGAAAATCTATTGATATTGGCATGATCATCTTAATAATAGTTTGTTTAAATATCACTTTTTGAGTTTGAAGTGCTTGATAAACCTTAATACTCTCTTTTTAGTGTGTAATCTATTTGTACAGGTGCATGTCGCCAAGTCGGGTTAACCTTATTATTATCTCTCTATCTCTTTGATTGCCTTAGAAATAATGAAGATCAAGTGAGATCTATTGAATATTGACATGGTGTGTTGCCGCGAGTCAATCTAGTTAATGTGATCATGTGTTACTGTGAGTCAATCTAGTTAATGTGATCTGTAACTCTTCAGTTCAAATCTGTAACTCTTCAGTTCAAATCGTGTTAATTCACTATACAACTTTATCTCTCTACTCTTGGATTAGTTTTGAGATTGAGATAAGATCACTCGAATATAATAAATAAAAAGTCTCAGTGTACACTAAATTTGGTGCCACTGTATAACTAATTAACTTTTTTTACATACAAGGATTTGTATTTCTCTATCATATTAATTATATTTCAATCTGTTATTTCTCTCTCCAATTTCTCATGCTCTCTCTCTTTCTTTTCCCTCTCGAATATCATTTCCTTTCACGTTCTCTCTCTTTTACATCCTTCATGTTACCTCCTCGCGTATACCGCTACACACTGCCATCGATGGCTTCCGAACCCACACTCCTCCTCCATCACATCCTTCAACCGGCGTCCCAAATGGTGTTCACGTCCCCCGTCACGTACGCTCACGTCGTCTCTCCGTCGCGTCCTTCAACTGTCGCCCAAATGGCATTCATGTCTTCCCTCATGTTGTCTCTCCCTCTTGTCGTCTCTCTTCCCCAGCATGTCCTTTGTCGTTTCTCGTCGCTATATGCCACAGATTAGATTTCGTTTATCATTTCTTTATTCCGCAGATCATTTTTTGTGTTGGGGTTTATTCAGTTTTATTAGATAGGTTTGCTTACTACAATTATATGTGTTTGTTCATTTTATATGAACAGGTTTGTTCATTTTTTGTATTGGAATTTGATTATTCTTATTAAGTAGGTTTGTTCATTACGGTTAATAAGGTTTGTTCGTTCATTACGGTTAATAAGGTTTGTTCATTTTATATGAACAAGTTTATTCATTTTTTGTGTTAGGGTTGGTTCATTCTTATTATGTAGGTTTGGTCACTACAGTTATACAGATCTGTTCACTTTATATGAGCATGTTTGTTCATTTTTTGTATTGGGATTGGTTCATTAAGTAGGTTTGTTCACTATAATTATACGGGTTTGTTCATGTTATATGAATAAGTTTGTTCATTCTTATTACGTAAATTTGTTCATTTTATATGAAGTTTGGACGTGAGGGAGGACTCTTACTAATATTTAATAGGAGAGAAAAATATAAATCATTGCACATATAAAAGGTTAATTGATTGTACAGTAGCACTAAATTTAGTGTACACCGAGATTTTTTTTATAATAAATAGCCTTTTACTTTTTGTTTGATAAAGTCTAATAGCTTCATTATTGGGTTTTTTTTTTTTTTTAATATTTTAATGGAAGGTCCGGGATAGGGAAGGCCCCGTTAGTTTTTTTTTTTGAGAATAGTGACAACATTCATTTAAAAATCATTTTTTAAGCAAATTCTTACGCTGATTTTTCTTTCTTGTTCTTTGCTAAATTGCTTCTATCATTCTGTTTGATCTTAAAGAAAGAAAATTAACAGGGACGCCCTGCAATACTTGCAATAAAAATTCAAATTCTGAACACTAACTACATCACTGCTTCTGCTTTATTCTTTCTGGAGCAATAGAAACTACTCAAACTATATAAATGTGTATACTTGTCTCCTGAATTAGCTGATGCGTTCATTTGTCTGTTTTGAAGTATCTTTTACAAACGTAAGACATTTTATTCATAACCATTAACATGCTTCAATTTTTTTCTCTCATCAATGACTTAAATTTATAGAGTCTCGTGAAAAATGTCTGTTCATACAACATCTGTTAATTTTGATTGTATATACAGCATGAAAGTTAACACGTGATTTCCCAACTTCACTTGAGGCGTACGCAGCTGAATGTAATATGAAAATCCACCTTCTAAGCACATGTTTTGGATGCATCTAAGCACACGTCTCAGACAGATCTAAATAATTTGTCTATAAATACGATTTACAATAAACATTATTGTGTTGTTTCATCTAAAAGCACATCTTTAATGTTTATTCTTTCTTTAACTCCTACTATATGATTGGCCCACGGTCACCATCCCCACCAAAACAAAGACTAAAATTGAACCAAAACTTCAAATTTAAGCCATTTTCCATATTTTAATCTTGTTTCTTTTGCCCAGATTCTAGACCCGGACTTGGAGGATCTGCTGTTCCAAATTTAACTACAATGTAACTATATCCCTCAATCCGCATAGCATCTCCTCTTTATGAACGAAAAATTTAAATACATCTTATAGTAATCTAGTTCTCTATGTAAACATGCACAACCCTCAAAGGGAAGAAGCAGCTGAATCAAACGAGAAAAATTGCTTTGCTGGGATATTTAAACCTTCACGTGCTCTTTTTGTTATCAAGATGTGAAGAGCTTTGGTCAATACCTTGCAACTGATTCCGAAGATTCTGATTGTCTTCCAAGAGGCGATCATATTCCAACAGGAACCCCTCAGATTGCTTTTTAAGAGCCTCTACCTCAGCTTCCAAATCCTTAATCCTGCTCCCTTTCACTTCACATTCAGATTCCAGTTTCTTAACTTTGGGCTTCAGTGCGGCAATTTCCGCCGTCAATGCCTTGTGCTCCTCTGCGCTGCCATTCTTGCCTTCCTCGAAACTTCGACTCTGTTTCTTAGCAACCTCCATGGTCTTCCTAAGTACCCGAAGCTCTCGGATGTAATGGTGCAATCTATCTATCATGAAAGCGAGGAACAGCACAAACCCTGCACACATGATACATGAAAAATCGAATCAAGCAACAGATATACAATTAGGAGTGTATTACAAGTAACGAAACAAAATTTACATCTAAAAAAGAAACTACCAAATGACCATGTGCGTGGCCCACATAACATCAACAACCATTTTTCTAGGGATAAAAAAGAACTTGAAAGTTCAAATCAATTAGCATGGTCTACACAACACAAGCAATCAAGTGTTTCTGTCAACATGAAGTTTTCCATAAACGAAGTCTTTGGCACTCCCTCGAATCATAGTAAATCAAAAAATTGATTATATAAGTTATACCACAAAGTTCTGGATACCACAGTCCCCAGCAATTCAGATAAAACAGAACCCGACCAACAAAAACACAGATAACCATGAATCTCCCCCATAAAAAACTGAGGGGGTGAATATAATGCAATGTGCCAAGCCAATTACCACAGCATTTGATCATGAAAGTCAAATAAGCCGAGACGCCAGACAAAAAATCCCCATAAATTTTCTACCTTTATGGCAATCAATCGCTCCATTTTTTCCCTCCGAATTAACAAAAACAAAAACACAGAAAATAATAACAGTACAGAGTAGCTAAAAAATAAACAATAATAATTAAAAATAAAGAAGAAGAAAAGTGAAAGCTCAATTTTATTCACCCATGAGAGAAGCTTCGAGAATGTGCTTGGACAAGAGGACCTGGTCGGTGGGGTTGACGACGCCGGCCTCCAGGTCAAAGATTCGCTGCCTTATCTGCGATATGCTGTAAAGGCTTGACGCCAGAACCACCGCCAGCGTCCCCGCCACCGTCTTCACCACCACCGGCCCCCGACCCCGCTTCACCCGATCCAAAGTCACGATCACCAGCTTCCGCAGCGGTGTCTTGAACAGGAAGCTCAGGATCACCACCACCTCCCCCAGTATCACGCCGTAAAGCAGATGCAACATGCCGTCGTCGTCGTTGGCTTTCCCCCTTTTCTTCCTTCTGCAAAACCCTAGAATTTGGAATTGAGAAAAAAATGAATGAAATTTGGAACGAGAAAGGGAAGGAGTGGAGTTGCGATTTAAATTAGTAATAATTAGGAGAGTAATTAGTAGCGCGTGGGTTCAGTGTGGGTTGTGGGGTTGAGTTAAGGAAAATAACTAGAGGGTCGACATTAAACACAAAATTTTACGTGTCTCTTGTTAGTCTTGTTACATGTGCACCAAAAAGCATACATTACACGTATATCTCATACTTATATATATAAAGTTTGTGTTTTAACGTCTGTAATGTTTGTGCACTTAATTAAATATAGTTGAAAATATCATCTACAAGTTTGTAATGTTTATACACTAGTGGGAATAAAGTTTGTGCATTACGTATAATGTTTGTACATTTTTTAAATAAAGTTCATATTGTAAAATACTATGATAATTTTGTAATATTTGTGCATTCATACGTATAAAATTTGTGTATTACTATTTATAATGTTTGTGTATTTTTAAATAAAGTTTAGGTTGTATATAACTCTGAACTATATAGGTTTGTAGTGTAGTCCAAATAAAGTTTGTGCATCAATGCGCATAAAGTTTGTGCTTTTATGCTTGTAATGTTTGTGTTTTAACGTATTTAAATTTGTGTTCTATTTTGGGAAACTGTATTATATACATATAATAATAATTAATTATCTAATTTAAATTGTGTATATATAAGTGTATGAAATTAGGTGTACACATAATATTTTTGATCTCTTGTTCGTCTTCGACTCCCTCTGCTTCTATTGCCAAACAGTCAAACTACTTCTATGATATATATATATTATGCTTACGTCTGGCTGTCAAATGGGCCGGCCTAGCCCGTTTATGGCCTGCCAGTTTAGGCTCGCAGACCTAAACGGGCCGGATAAAAAATATGTCTATTTTTAGGGTCCGGCTGGTTTATGGTCGGTCTGCGAGCCTAAACGGGCCGCCCGCCAACGCCGAATTAAATGTAATTTTTACAAATTTATTATCGTTATCTCTTATATTCTTAATAACACTTTATTATTATTATTATTATAACATTAACAACTCAAAATTAATTTTATTTACATATTATATTTTCTTTATCTTAACGTCAATTAAATAATTTTTTAAATTATGTGTTTTTATAAAAAAATTGACAATAAAGAATGGAGTATAAATAAAACAACTTCCAAACATGTATACGTAAACTATCTCTCTACCCCCACCTGCCTGCCTTTTTTTCTCCTTTAATTCTAGAACAACCACTTCTTTATTATTAGTCTCCATAGTGTGCCATTTTTTCTTCTTTTAATTTTATGTCTTGCGTATTAATGGGGCTGTCAAAGTAGGGGGAAGGGTTCAAAACCAAACCATAGCATCTTCTAGAGTTGTCAAATTGAACTCGTGTAGTAGGTGGGTGTGGTAGATTAAATTAAGTGAACCAGCCTCGTCGACTTGATATGTTTTAATTGAAAATGGGATTGATTACTATTAATCTTCAATTATGGAACTACAATATAAATGGACGAACCACAATGAAGAGACGGATAGTTAATATTTTTCCTAAGCAAGGTTTAAGTAAATGGCATCCTCTCATAACACAATTCTTAAGAGCAATGCTACAAAATTAGTAAAATGCAATCAGAATTATTAACATCAAATCATGGTTGCTGGATTAAATAAAATGCTATAGCTCACTCATTTACATAAGGTCACCATAATTTTTAAAATAAAAAATCCAACTGCATTAGCATTTTTGATATTTCCAACTATCAATGACATCTACATAGTTCATTTCTGGCATGAATACCGCCGCTCCAAAAGAAAAATATCTGGCACGAATAAGCCACGCAAGTTCTCAAAACTACACCTGTCCCCTTAATTCGAGGGGGAAAATCGAAATATAAAACCCGGAACCTTCAAATTCCCACCGACATTTATCGGCACAGTGCCGCATTACAAGGGCAGAGGCAACAACAGCGGGCTATACTCTATATGCGTATTTACAGCTAACGCATTTACTGGGCGGCATATACATTGTAAAAAAAGCCTACAACTACATCAGGTAAAAAGGGATGCCACTGGATGCATGGCATCCTTGTAGAGTCTCAGAAATTTCTCTACCAAAAATTATACAAAATGAATAACGGGAGGCTTCAACAGATTTTCAGGCCTACCTAGATTGCAAATAGAAATCTTAAATCTCCCTCCGTTAGCTTCCCCAGAGCTTCAGAAGATCCGCCTATAGTCCTATCAAGAGGGGAGAAAAAATGAAAGTCAATATGGCAACATTCTTCGAAAGGCATAAACCTAAACCTAAGACTTTTCATTTAGGCACACTCCCAAAAATAACCTGGCCCTCACAAGCATTATTGAAAATATGCTCATGTGCTCACGAGCCTTGCCAACTTTTTATATGTGCGCCTAAATGCGTGCGTATTTGGATTCTGGTGGGAGGGTGCCAGAATCAATTCTTACTGGTTGGAGAAGTGAAAAATATTCACTTTTGGCATGTTAGAATTGATTCTAATAGCTTGAAACAAAAAACTAAACACACAGGAAAAGTCTTAAGTTTGTGTCTATACAAGAATTTCTCGTGAAGCAACCTTTAGCCCTGTTCACACATCACACTTACCCTTCAAACACTAGTTCCTTCTTCTCTTGCAGCTTCAAAATCCTCTCTTCGATTGTGTTCTCAATCACAAATCTCACTATTCTGTACATGAAAATAGTCAGGCCATGAAGAAAGGACCAACCTATCTGTTTTTTCCATTAACTTTTCCATTTTCTAATGCTTTCGAGAGAGCTAAGGTGAAAGAAGCAAAACCTTATAGGTTTATATTGCCCTATTCGGTGAATTCTGTCTTGAGCCTGACGCTCCACAGCAGGGTTCCACCAAGGGTCCATAAGGAAAACCTGATAGCGCCCAATAAATGAAGCCAAAATTAACAGAGTAATGACGTCGGCTTAACAAGGAAAAAACTGTGCACGAAAAAAAGTCATAGCTATAGAAGGCAATCAAATTAAAGGACAAACAATTGTAAAAGGAAAGCAGCTCCTAGTAAACATTGAAAGTCAACAAAATCAAACAAAAATGAAGCTAAGCCAAAACTTGATAGAACATATGATTAGTAGACAATAAAATTTAACACAGCAGGATACAAAAATGAGAGTCTACTTACATGTGATGCTACGGTCAAATTGAGTGCAACACCTCCAGCTTTCAAGCTCATGAGAAATATTTTACAGTCAGGATCATCAGTAAATCTCTTAATGGCGGCATCCCGGGCAGCCAATGCCATGCTTCCATTCAATTGAACGCAAGATACTCCAGACTGCAATTAACACGTTATCATCCTGTTGCATTTACATGCGTACATGAAACAGAAGGAGGTGACAATTAAATTTACCTTATGCAAAGAGTAGTTTATGAGATCCAAGAATGACGTGAACTGGCTAAAAACAATTCCTTTGGCAGAACCATCTCTTTCGACCATGAATCTTATTTCTTCTCGCTACAACCATTCAACTCAATCAGGTTCAAGAGAATGACAAGATAGTAAAAAGTAACCATAGTCCATAGACCACTAATAACAGAACAACTAATAAGAGCTCTATTTTTTATCTTGTCGCCACTATAAAATAATTCTTTCAGGCTAGTGTGTCTGCGTGTGTATACATCAACAACCATGTACTTTCAGTTGCATGATCTTTCAGTAGATATGCTTGCTAATGAGGATTTTAGGAAGCCAAAAGGCATACTAACCAATAAGAAATTTTCTTCTAACAAGCATGTTAATTTGAATTTCTAAGATGCACTAACTAATTCCGCCTTTTCAAACTGTCACCTCATTTCATCAAATCATAATCTTATTAATATTCATATTCTTCATGTCAAACCACCTAGCATGCCTGTGTAACACTTATCCAATGTTATTATCTTTCCTGCCTAAAATCAAGCTTTAGAAAATGAAAGCAAAAAAACATTGATAAAGAAACCACAGGCTAGCTGAACTATGAAGAAGGCAGAAAATACTTATCATGTAACTGATTTGTGATACATACCAACGCCTCTATTTTGGTGCTTGTCTGAAAGTTCTCAAGCTGAATTCTGTTTAAAATGCTTGAGGATCTGAAACCCTTAATTGTAGTTTTATTAGCCTGGTCCCCGACATCCTTGTTGGAAGTTAAATCAATAGTAAGCAGTTGAGAGCATGAGGGGCATGAAACTTGTCCCAAAGAAGCAGAGAAGTCTATCAAGCATGCCTTGCAAAATATATGCTCACAAGAGGTAACCTGAAACAGTGACAACTAGGTATTTCACACACTATATAGCTATAATTACTTCCTAAATAAAGCGCAAGAAAGACAGACAGGAAGAAATAGAATGAAACGAATCAATACAATAAGATTCATTTTGTAAAAGAAAACAAACTTACCACAGGATCTTCTACTGGTTCATGACAAATGCCACATACTTTTTCAACAGTAGCATTACTAGTGACAAGTCCACCTCTTAGTACAGCAGCTTGAGAATATACCACAAGATATGGATGATCAACAGCCTGCATATTTAAGCAGGAATAGAAATGTGAATCGCAATATTTTTTAACAAATACTAAGGGAAACTTCCCAATACCCACATGAAACATAAGGTCTAAAATAAAAGGAGCTTATAACCATATTTTCCAAAATCCAAATATAAAGTAACCATAATAATAACAATATACTACATGGATGTGAACTAAAATTTGAACCGATGTGTCACTCCACTTAAAATGAAATTATTGCCTCGGAATACATCACAGCCTTTCTATTTTTTGTTATTGACATGTCCTAAAAAACATTACTACCAGTTCTAACTTGTAATGTTATGATAAAAATTTACTTTGAAATATTTGTTAAGTAAAATGCTGATTGAGATCATTATAAATATGGTCAAAGTTAAAACAACTGGAAAATTGAAAAATTCAAAATTCCATGATTATGCATAGAGAATATTTACAGCATGCCATGATCATAAAGCAGATCATTCTTCTCCAACATTTATCCAAACTTAGAAGGGAAAAAAAATATGCATCACATCACAGGGGACAAAAGCATCTTTTCTTTTCTTTTTTGGCTCCAATAAAGTGATTGTTCACCTGACGCAGTCGTGTGAGGAGGTCAAATATATGAGCATAATTATTCATCAGTGTATTTGCTTCAATATATCTGAAATGCAGAAAGGATACCAATAAAACCATGCCAAGATTATGTAGCCATTCAAAAAATGAAAATAAATGCATACGACTATTGAACATGTGCATGCCCGAAATTAAAATAGATGGATACTTTCCCCACAATATCACATTAATTTTGTTAGAAGGGCATGCAAAATAGACAATAAAGCAAAATATATAACATCTATAGTCTATAATAAAGAAACAGATATGTCTCTTCCCGTCACTTCATCCGATATAAGAAAAAGAAAAGAAACAAAATGGTAGGTCCAAGAAATAACAGCAAAGCCTTTTCTCACTAGATCGGATCAACCATATATATCAAATGAAGTCAATGTGTCATATCATAGACATGCTATTTCTCATGAAATGGCTAAAGAGCTTTTGGCAGACTACCCTGGTTTACAAAATGGAACAGTTGTGGAGAACTTGGTAATTAAACTCTTGGAATTCATTCATACCCTGTAGCTTTATTCTTGTCAAAAGAAAATTTACTTTTTATCACTAAGAATCTACTTTTGAATATTTATAGTGTATGTTAATTAAAAAGAATGTGACATACGTATTAAATTGTGCCTGACTTTCATTGTATAATGATTCATAATAGTCTTTCTCTTTTATATCAAGGCAATCCTTTCTCAACAAAACCTGCAAGGAGAGACATGGAAGAAATAAGCATGTTGGTTTTCAGTACTTAAAATTTCACATTTAACCACATGGGAGACAACTTACAATTCTAGGAGGAAGTGCAAGATCAGCAGCCCTGCCTATTTTAGTGCGCCTTAGTATTATGTTCTTCAGAACTTTGTGCTTAAGCAATACCATAGCTCTTTTTCCAATATCACCATTTCCGAAGGATTGAATTGGTGTGGCAACATACTAATGGATATTAAAAATAAATAATAAAAAGCATGTCAACATTTCAGCCAAAACAATTTCAGCAAAATTTGTAGAGTTGGTTCCTATTCGTCACTCCCTGTCTTTAATATGGTGAACAAAAAAGACTAACAAACTGGAGAACTTACTTTATTCCACCAACAGAAATGTCTAACAGAACTGTGGGTGCAGTCTGGACATTGCTTAGAGCTGTACAAAGCCATCAGGATAACAAACACAGTTAACAATACAAGAAACCAAGAATTTTCAAATTGCACACACAAACAACACATTAGAATAATGATAATATAAATCAAATCAGTAGAGAGAAAGACTAAAATGTTACAGAAACCCAAAAACATCTTTGGTATAATAAAAATATTCTCTTAAGATAAGAGCAGCTTGCTCTGTTTCACATGAGTGGCACTCGTGGGAGAATAGGCTGTACAAGAAGTCATTCAAGCAATCTTAATCAATATGAAAATAACATGACAAGAAGGTAAACAGTTTTAAGTTCATTGCTTAGCAACTCAATGAAGGGAAAAAACCAAAACAAAAAATAATAATTGAGGCTTTAGTAAAAATATGTCCATATACAAGACTAATGCCTGTTAATCCACACATATCATTAACAATACTGAATCACAATACCTATGGTCAAGAGTCTTGCAATCACAGTCCTTGCACAAGAAATACGAATAAGGAGTTATTTGCAGGAACCGTACCTGTATACGTGGCATTGCAATTAAGAATTTAAAATATCATTAAAACACAAACTTGATCTTTGCACTTCTACAACGAAAAAATACTGCAAACTTACCAAAGAATACAACTCTCCAACACGATTCTGAAGGGGAGTGCCACTTAATGCCCATTTGTAGGAAGACTCTAAAGCAAGAACTGCTTTTGCAGTGTTGCTATGTCGAGATTTTATATAGTGCGCCTAATTTTTACATATTAAGGAAAATAGGTCAACAGAATAGAAGATTAGAACCTGAACCAAGTTTAATCTCAACGCTAGTAATAAAATGAAAAACAAGATGAACTATAAATTAAAGTTATGAAGTCAAAAGATTTAGATTAAGGCTTTAAGCTATAGTCCATCTTGTCTTCATTTTTCTCGAAGAACTTAAAAAAAAGAAACATAAAGTGGCACCAATAGAAACAACAGAACGATATAAAATTCCTCTTCGTATTTAATTTGAAAAAACATTTTATAAAGTTCAAAGCATAAATGTAATATACTTCCTACACAACTGACCTCATCCAATATAATCCGCTGCCACTTAACAGCATGTAGAAGTGATGTTTCCTGGCGTATTACATCTGAATCTCCAATGCTCAGTTCATCCTCATTTTTCTTCTTCTTAACTTGCCTTGGTTGTTTTGCTGTTCGAAAAGCAAAATACACACCACAAGAAAACATCTTATGATAAGATAACCTGCTCTGCAAAAATGATTTTCCACAATACGGACACTTCTCCTTTGGAGGCATCATATACTTCCTGTACTCAGACTCAATAATAGAGTATGTAGTTATCACAAAATCATACTCCGAGAACTTTTCAGTACTCTTCCCTCTCCTTGTCCCATGATAAACCAGCACCTTGGTGCTTCCTTTCACTGTAAATCGATCAATCTCGCTAACCCACTGAGTGACAGCAACCACGGGACAAATGACAAGTGTTCCTTTGATCACAGGCAATATCCTAGATGAACTTGGTGAATGTGATGGTAAGGGTTCAAATGGTTCTGAACTACTTCGCTGCAATTCACGTTTAGCAAGGACGAGGGCTATTGCTTGAATAGTCTTTCCCATTCCCATTTCATCTGCGAGGATTCCACCTCTAGTTGCAGAACTTTCCTGTTTCAAAGCCCAGGCTAACCATTCCTTTTGGTATCTAAGCAAAGGCATAGTCAGATCAGAGGATGCCTCAGCAGTTTCAGTAACCACTTCACTCTGATTCTCCAAGTCAACCTCTTCTGACAAATTCTCATTAATCCATCTGTCTTGCTCCTTTTCCCACTCATGCCACAACAACACTGGCGGAGAATCCTCCTTTTTTGCTCTTTTTCCAATTTTTTTAATTTGAGCCAAATATTGGGAAGCTGATTCCTGCTGCTGCATTGAGTAATCATCCTTATCTCCATGCTCCACCACTCTAACTACATCACTTGGTTGTGCACTTTTCACGTTGGAACTTACTTCCTTCCTGGCTTGTGCCTTTCCCCTCCTAGATGAAGCCTTGCCACAACCGGATGAATCAGAAGAGTCAGAAACATTAATGCTTGGTCCCTGATTCAAGTCACCTATGAAACCTGTACAGAATTTTTATAATTAATTTTTAAGATATGCCACCATGATGAAAAAAATTCAGTTTAAAAGGTTTATACATTCTTCCAAAGATGAAAGCAGAAAAATTCTCTAGGAATTTTTGCTGTGATTTCTTCACTTAGTGCCCAATGTCAAAGGTTAAACCATAATCCTACACACACACACACTAGCTCATAAACACTTTCTCAGGTTAAGTCTGCAAACATTTCAGAGACATCCAGTCGCTACAAAATAGAGGTAGCTTACATCCAAAAATCTTGCAGCTGATACCACAAACATAAAATCTCACTAAATTTAAAACGAGAGAGAGAAAGAGAGAAAGAAGAGGGGGTGGGGGGAGGGAGATGATATACCTTCATAACTGGAATCTGAATCTGAATAAGAATCTGAATCTGTATCAGAAGATATAGCATAAACTTCTGCATCCTTAACACTGTTGAACTGGCCATCAGTTTCAGCTTCTCCACAGGCATCCTGAGGCTGCTGCTCCTTCCCTGTTTTTCCAATTCACACATAATAACGACAATCCCTAAGTTTCGTAAGAAGGAAACAATTACCAGCAATAGAGTGTGCAGCTTCAACAACACAATTAACCGTTAAGTTCGAGCACCTTTCATCTACTATTTTTTTCAAAAACTTCAACCACCACAATTATTCAAAAAAAAAAAAAACACGTTTCGCGTACAAAAACAGCAAAAAAAAACGCGAAATAGATTCAAGAAACGATCAAGAAGAAGAAAAAAAAGGCATGAAAACGACATAAAAAATTCCGAACATTCACTTTATTCGGTCACTTTCTATCAGCATCCGAATATTTTCTGAGCAAACAAACAGTCGCAAGTCTAAATCCAAAATCACGCAGTGAAAAGAAATTTAAAACAGAAAAATCGGAAAAAAGGGAAAAAAATGGAAGATCGGAGAGATAAGAGCACCAGAATCTGTTGCATTGGAACGGCCACGACGAGGACGAAGCTCCATCGACGACCGCTACAGAGAGACTTAGGGTTTCCGATTGATAAATTCCGAAGAATCGAGAGAGGAGAAAACCGATTGATTAGCAGCGTTTATAAGAGCGCTACCACTTTGCACAGGAAATGGTGGCTACGTTTCGGTTTCTCACTTAAACGGCGGGAAGTGAGTGTGCCCCCCTCCTCCTCTACGAAGTGGCAAAGCCTCATGAGCTTTAATCCTCTGCGGTAGGGACCACATAGAATGTGACTCAGCTGTGTTGTGTGGGCCACTGTGGTTGGTTGACCTCACGATGGACGCAAATGGTTAAATGCCAGAGTACGTTTTCAACGGTTGAGATCTGTTGGTTGCCAATATGAACGGTAGGGTTGGTCTTGCAAAATTTGGCTCAGAACGCGTCGTTTTTGTACGCTACGATTTATGTCTTTCAAGTTTCAACTTTCTTCGGTTACGATAATTAGTGGCATATTTGGCATTCAAATTGTGTGAAGCTGTGACTTGTCTGTTTTACCCTCGATATTAAATTTAAGAATTTAAATTAACTGCACCTCATTAAAATGGTTTAAAAGGTGGTGTTGACTATATTAATTTTTCACATGGACCTATTGAAATGACAAGGGTGGACATGATGATGACTCATCTTGTCCATATTAATGTACTGTGAATTCGATCTTCATTTATAAGTATGGTTGTTATATTTTTAGGACCCGACTCGTTTATGGTCGGTCTGTAGGTCTAAACAGGTCGCCCGCTACTCCGTTTATTTTTGTTAAAAATTAAAAAAATAAAAAAACCAAAAAAATTATTTAAAAAATTAAAAAAAATTTCACGGGTTCACGGGCCGGTCTGCGGGCCAGACGGGCTGGTCCAATTTTTTTTCAAATTTTCGCGGGTCTATTTTTTGCATGTAAAGTCCGTCCATTTAATGGGTAAATGGACCGGGCCTATTTTGACAGCCCTATTTATAAGAATGAAAAACATTTTGTGATTCAGTTATTGTGAACAAATTAGTTACTATTGTCAATGATTGGATTTATCAAAATATGAACTTATTAAAATAATAAATGTTATGACAAATTTTAAGGGAATAAATAATTTTTTACTCAAAACTGCAGCAATATTTGGATTTTTTTTAATAAATTTTTGCTTCAAATAAACAAACTATCCTTGTATTTTAGTATATTTTTATGTTTGTAGTATTAATATATGTTAAGGATTTATATTTATATTTTAACAAAATTGAAAGAATGTAATAGTTACATAATATCATAATTTAGGAAATTAATGTTTTGATGATTTAAAAAATATTAATTTAAGGGGAAAATAGTATAAATAATAATAGTAATAATAAAATTATTTAGGATTTGAGAAAAATTAATTAAAAATAATCAAAAAAATTATATAATTCAAGTTAACTAATAAGTGAGAAAGCAGTCAATCACATCACACATAAAAGTAGGATTTTTTTCCCAAAATAAAATAAATAAAATTACTCATTCATATAATAAACTGATTAAAATTATTCTCAAAATAAATTAGTTTTATATAAAAGGAGTCAATTTAAATTGACTCTCATGTATGCAGATTTTCTTTTCCTTTTTATTAGAAATTGATTTAAATTGATTTTTAATTTTTTTAAATAAATAAAAATTGATTTAAATCAAATTTTTTTTATAGTGTATCCAAAATTAGATTTATAAATAGAGGTGATATTTTTTCATTACTCGAGGAATTTAATGTTTTGGTTGATTAACAAAACTGGTTTAGGAATACATGTATATATTATAACTTAATTATAATTTAATTAATTTTAGACTTAATGGAAGTTATTGCTGACCCATTAAAAATATTTTATTCTGATTTGAGTTGAATAATAAATAAATTAAGCAGTAATATGCAAAAAAATAGTCTGATTATTATATATTAACAGTATTGTTATGAAATATTTGGTAGATGTCATTATCCTAATTCAGTTAGTATTTGATTTTGATAGGATTTTATTAAATAGAGTTTGTTATCTTATCTTTTCTTGTAACCTTCACACTATCAGTTTATAGATAGTAAGGGTAAGAAAATCGTACTAGACATCAAACAAGTCGAGGCAGAGGTTCAAGGGTTCAGAGGTTCAATCAATTCAACTAGGGTCAAATAATTTAGATAGACACTTCCCAAGCTCCTATGAAGATAATGCACATTATCACGAAGGCAATGTGAATTACTTGAGATTATCAACAATCTTATTGCACCAAACAAGATCGTGAATTTTCGGGAGTCCGGCAGCGCTTTCGCGATGTGCATGAACGGTACTAGAAATGGGAAAAACTGAAAGAAAAGTGAAAAGTAAATTTTCTTACTTAGGGGGCCCTTTTATAGCCGTGGCCCCCTGCTTCCTTATTTTTTAAATTATTAATTAATTTTATTATTATATTATTATTTTATTATAATTATCCAAAATATCTAGGCCCTCTGTTCAGTTCCGATTGCGCTTGGTAACCATTCTCCGTGTACGGATATCTAAAAAATATTCCGAACATACTTCCGCGACCTACGAACTTTTTCGATCAGGATGGCGTACCGAAACAAGGTATCCGAGAACTTGTTTCCGCCAACCTATCCTTCACAGATCCCTTTTTGGCCTTGAACCAGATTTTCATTTTGACCAAAAATGGACGTGGACCTCGCGGTGTTCCGCGAGACCATAACTTCATGGCTTTCTCCAAAGTTTAAGGGAAATAGACTTTGTAATTAATTCCCCACCCCCCGTCCCCTAATCATTTTCCTTTAAGCTTTTAGTTAGGCAGAGATTGTAACATCCCGCTTTTTCACTGTACGGATAATTAGCGTAATAGATAATTATAGGTTAATTAGGGAAGTAAGAAAATTAAATTAATTTTCTAATCATGATTAGGGAATTAAAATGGGAAACTAATAGGTAGAATATCCATAGGAAATAAGATGTGTCGCGACCTAAGGTTCGGCAGACAACCGAACGGTCATTGTTCGCCGATGAAATTTTCTGGCGTGCAAAAGGTGTCCGTGAAAATAATCCTCCGGAGAAAAATTCACAAAACACCTTTAAATATAAATACCTTTAGGTAGGTGGAAATTAGGGGATCGCGGTGGTATAAACAGAATATTTTTCGGACGACCATGCGCGACGCATCGACACTGCGAGCGATAAAACACGAGCGAACCGGAACCGGAATAAAATGAAATTTCAGCAGCTACAAGAAGAAGGGCTGCACGGTTTTCGAAGAGATTTTTGGGACAAAAATCATCCCCTAAATCATGCTTCCACATGCCCCATCACCATACCTTTCTTACACATGCCCATACCCACCCATACCTAAGCCCATGCCTTACACTATTCACCACCTTTTCTTTATTCTAAAACTCAACTAATTTCCGTCACAATCTGCCCTCCAAAACCGAGCCTTTCCACCATAAAATCTCAAGAGCATTTCATCTTCCACATTCTCCAAAAGACACACACACCAAGCCAAGCTCCAAGAACACCCAACATCAAGCTTCAAGCCAAGCATTCTTGCCACCCTCTTCCACCTTCCACCAACCGAAGCACCACCCCCATAGTCTCCTCATCTTAGTTGCATTTTCTTCCTTCCAAAATCAAGAGGAACAACCTCTTTCCCCTCCACTTTGTTCGAAGCTCTTCACCTCGGAGAAAGGAGGAGCTCAAGCTTTGGAGACAACAAGGCTTGTGGGACTTCACTCCAAGCTTTCCCTCACCACCACCAGGTTCTTTCTACAGGTGGGTAAACTTGGTTTTGGTCACCCCTTGGTGGCTTATGTTTGCTTATATGTGTTTATGTGTTTGTATGCCTTATGAAAAATGATATTAGAAATGCTATGTTAGGACTTAGGAGATGATCCTGAAGGGTCCTGTGACCTGGACTAGTTAGGAATATGAATGCTGAAATATGTGGGGTTTGAGCTTGGGATGAGTGTGGCAAAATGAGAGAAAACCAGTAATGAAGAAAGCGCCGAAGTGTTCCGCGGAGAGTGACCGAGAGGGGCCTAGGGAGTTGTTGAGCGGCGTCTGGACGGGCGCCGAATGGGTACGCGTAGAGTGACTACGAGGAGTCTGTAGACGCGGGTTCCGCGGAGGATCCCGGATCCGCGGAGGGAGACCGTGTAACACCCTAGCTAACTGCATACCCTCGAGTAGTACGCAATGCTCACTAGGTTGTTAATCACTTGGTGGGAATACTTATAGTCCCTTATTACCTTTTCGAAAATACTTGATTAAGGAAAATATGGACCAATTTAAAACTTTTCTACTGAGTGCATAATTACAAAATATGAGCCATGTGTGAATCAAAGTATATAAGACAAACGATAGAGCTTGAGGCTTATAATCAATAGTCATTCATAGCATGATTATTTACCTAAGCAAGTACCTGGTCCTTCACAGATAAGTACAACCAATCATATAATATTATAATAAAGTAGATGTACATGTTATAATCATCCATACACATAATAAAAGTGCGTCCATCGCATAGCCAACTAAGCAAGTCTTCATAGCCTTGAAGATCTGTCCGTCCGTCATCGGTAGCTTGTCCTCTGTTCTTTCCTGATCCTCTTGGTGCTCCTCATAGCTCACGTCTACCCCTGGAAGTATAAGTGAGTGGGGGTGAGAACATTCGTCCTCAGTGGTTTACCTTGGCGTCGGGGGATCCTTTTAACTCACTTATCAACCGGCCGCTCAGGTGTTTCTAAGTGAACATGCATACTAATATCCTACTGATTATTATCTGGCCTAAGTCCTGAACGGCTTTATCTACTTTACTAGGTGACTGGGGAACTAGTCTTTTT
>QANU01058407.1:227028-263849 GCA_003254905.1 Nissolia schottii | reverse complement strand
TTTTGCATGCCAAATTTCATCGGCGAACAACGGCGGTTCGGTTGTCCGTCGAACTTTCTACCGTGACACATCCTATTTCTTAGGGATATTTTACCTAATAATTTCCCTTATTAATTCTCTAATCATGATTAGAAAATTAATTAAATATTTATGTTTACGGTTATTTCCCGATTGGTTCGGAAATTGGCTTAAGGCTCTGAAAAATTCGCCGGTCACGAAACCTCAACTTTGACTGCTATTTTTATGGGTTAAAGATGATTCTTATGAATTAAAGGTAATAATTTAATTTTCTTACCTCCCTAACTAACCTATAATTATTTATTACGCTAATTATCCGTACAGTGAAAAAGCGGGATGTTACAGACCGAGGAGAGTCTAGAAAGTTGATGAGCGGGTACCAGGAATGGTGCCGGATGGGTTCTGCGGAGGACCCCTGGAGTGATGAAAAGGTTACGAGAAGAGTATTGAGTGAGCACTAGGAGTGTCGCTGATTGTGGTTCTGCGGAGGAACCCTGGAGAGCTAAGAGGCTTACGTGGAGCGTTGAGGGGGCACCAGAAATGGTGTTGAGTGGGTTCTGCGAAGGATCCCTGAAGTAATGAGAGGGTCACGAGAAGAGTGTTAAGTAGGCACCAGGAATGGTTCCGGATGGGTTCCGCGGAGGATCCCCGGAGTACTGAGCGGGTTACGTGAAGAGCGTTGAGGGCATCAGGAGTGGTGCTGTGTGGGTTCCGCGGAGGATCCCTGGAGTGATGAGAGGGTTATGTGGAGAGTACTGAGTGGGCACCCATAGTGCTGTGTGGGTTTCGCGGAGGTTCCCTAAAGTGCTGAGAGGGTTACGTGGAGAGTTGTCCTGGGCATATATTTCCAACGTTTATTAAGCTAAATGAGGTGCATGAGATATGTGTATGATAATGTACGATGAATGCATGAATTATGTTTATGATGAATTCATGGAGCAAATTTATGATGATGTATGATGAGTATGTCATGATTTATGTATATGATGATGTATGATGAGCATGTCATGAGGAATGTTTATGATGAGTGCACGCCATATTGGTATGATGATGTATATGGAACATTGCACGTAGAATATGTATGTTAGGAATGATTATGCTATCATGCATCATGAGAACTAGAGGTTAATCACGTAAAGTTTACAGAGCATAATTGAACCTTAGGGAACAAGTATGTAGCTATATGATAGGATGCATCTCTCTTGGCGGAAACGCTCCTCACCAGTCCCCACAAAGGGGTGGATTGGTTAATGATGAAGAATGAAAAGAAAGAAAGAAAAGATGAATGAGACCGAGGACAAGGAGTTCACGCCTGGCTCGGAAGAACAGAATGAAAAGAAAGAAAGAAAGGATGAATGAGACCGAGGACCAGGAGTTCACGCCTAGCTCGGAAGAACAGAATGCAAAGAAAGAAAGAAAAGATGAATGAGATCGAGGACCAGGAGTTCACGCCTGGCTCGGAAGAAAGAAAGTAACGAAAGAAAAGAAAAAGAAGGACGCTAACCCGGGCAAACCGGTATGCGTAAGAGAAACCCATGCATAGAGTATGATATGAATTTGTATGAAATGATGTGATGAATGAGCATGTAATGCATAAGTATATGATAATGTATGTAAGTATATGTATGAAGTAAATCCCGTCAAGAGGACGTTCGAGACGGCTATGTATATACGCAAGGAAAGTTAACAAGCACGAGAACTTAGGTAAGAAAGACTAGTTCCCCAGTCACCTAGTAAAGTAGATAAAGCAGTTCAGGACTTAGGCCGGATAATAATTTGTAGGATGTTAGTATGCAAGTTCACTTAGAAACACCTGAGCGGTCGGTTGATAAGTGAGTTAAAAAGATTCCCCCGACGCCGAGGTAAACCACTGAGGACGAATGTTCTCACCCCCACTCACTTATGCTTCCAGGGGCAGATGTGAGTTATGAGAAGCAACCAGAGTATCAAAAGAAAGAATGGAGGACAAGCCATCGAGGACGGAAAGACAGATTTCCAAGGCTATGAAGACATGCTTAGCTAGTGCACGATGGATGACCTTTTATTATGTATATGTATGACCATGGCTTGTATATGTAACTCTATTATAATATTATGTGATTTGTTGCATTCATCTGTGACGGACCATGTATTGATTGTGTGATTGCTTAGGCTAGAGATAATGAATATTCATAAGCCTATGGCTCTATCGTTTGTCGTATATACTTCGATTCACACATGGCTCATATTTCTTAAATAAGCACTCAGTAGAAAAGTTTTAAATGGGTCCATATTTTCCTTAATCTAGTATTTTCAGAAAAGTAATAAGGGACTATAAGTATTCCCACCAAGTGATTAACAACCTAGTGAGCATTGCGTATCACTCGAGGGTATGCAGTTAGCTGGGGTGTTACAGAGATCATAAATCGTACAAAATCTTTCTAAGGGAAAGTCGGGATGTTACACAATCCGCTAATTGCGAGAGGAGAAGGCATCACTTCTTCCTTTAGCCTTGTTAGGCCGAATTAGGTCCAAAATCTTGGGGTTGCGGCCTAAAGAATGCCTATTGGATTGGTTTCTTTTTTGGACTTGTGTTGCGGCCTTCTCCTCTTATGGGCGTCGTTGAGCTTTCCTCTTGGGCTAACAAATTCAAGCATGTGAGGTGAACTCCCTCTACTCCTTAGTGGGTTAAAACCCTTTGATACTTTAGGCAAGGTGAGCTCCTCCTACTCCTTAATGGACTAAAGTTCTCTGAATGGTTTGTTTCTAGTCCGTAACAATAACTATGCTCAATGTCTAATATCTAAGCTATTTAATGGGTGGAAAGTTCTAAACAGTAAAAAGAAAAAAAAATTAGGCCTACCACCAAAGAAAAAATCTTGACAACCTCTCTTAAAAACACTTAAAAAACGAAGATCAGAGTAAAAGAATAGAAACTAGAGAAAAGAATTGTATGTGTTGCAATTAAGATGAAGATAAGAAATTTAATTGAGAAGAAATACATAAGAATAAGGTATACAATTTGTGACGCAAGTCATTCCATTAGTCAATAGAAACCACACAAAACAAAACAAAATAGAATATCCATTTATTGCATCTAAATTAGCTAAACAATTGAGTTTATTAAGTTAATTTTATATGCTTGTCATAATTAAATTATGTTTTATGAAAATTGGAAGTAATATGCACTTAAAATAAAGTAGAATATAATAAATAAGCCATGAATTAATGTATATTTTTTATATATATTTCATTTATTTATTATAAAATTAACATTGTCCAATGTGGCAATGCTCATTATGGTCAGCGAAACTATAAACTCAAGTCATTTTAGTTCTTAAAATTGAAAATATAGTCTTTTAATCCTTGAAATCATATGTCGTATATCAAATTACTCATTTTGTTCATTATTATTCATTAGCATATAACAAAATGAGCAATGTAACTATACCAACTCTCGTATTATATATAAAAGGTTAAAAGCTTATTATCATCGAAAGTTGCAAGCATATAACAAAATTAGCAACGTAGCTTGTTGGTCTGGTTGCTGTGCAATAATTAGAGGAAAATTAATATTTTACAACTTGAAATTACGACCCATTCAATTGCAAGTAGAATATATAGATAGTTTTCAACATCAATACCACCTTGGACAAATATTAGCATAAGAAATAAGAATATTGTTAAAAATATCATAGATAACTTCATCAACTTCCTAACTTGTGCGGTCTATGCGTGATGTACTGAGCAAGTATATACTTGTGATATTAATTTGTTGTGTAAACCTTATGTTCACGAGGCCAGCGTTACTTTATAGCTTGAGCCTGGGCTGAAGCTCACAAACCGATTCCATCATTCCATGTGACCGACCATATATCTAGCTTATGCTACACCAAGATTAACTAGTAGTAACGGGAGAATGACTGAATCAAATAATTAAAACGTGAGTTGTCACAAATTATCACATATTGATTAATTTTTTTAATTAAAGTCTGAATTAGTAATTAAGAGATGATGTGGCACAATTTCATTGGGTGACCGTGTGTAAACCATGTTTACATGATCGGTGGACTTCAAGTATTCTCTAATGTATAAAATGTCTTACTCCGATAATCTTAATTTTTACTTGAACTCGAATTAAATGGACTCATAAGATTAATTATAGTAACAATCAAACATTTATCTTGACATAATAATACATAATTAAATAACTAGATAAACTTTATTCTATTTGAACCATCTCAAACTTAAGTCTGCTAGCAACAAGAATAATAGAGATACACTGTAACTTAAAAAAAAAAATCTTGATTCCATCTCTAGAAAAATACTTATTGGAAGAATAAGCTTGTTTACGCCCTATAGTGTGCATCAAAGTTAAATTGAAACCAAACTTTGCGTTACGGCTAGGATTAGTAGCAGTTTTCATACGGTGTTTTGAACTTTGAAATAAGAGTGTGTTGGATATATTGTCTTAAAGATTATCAGATAATTTAGATTACCTTTTAAAAATATTGTCACTTGTTAAATTATTAGTAATGTTACATTGCTATGTTTAGTATGAACAAATTATATAACTAAAAATTTATATTAACTTGTTTAGTATATAAAAAGATTACAAGGTGTTATACATTACTTATTATTATTATTATTGTTATTATATTATATTTTATTATTTTTATTGTCATTATTTTTGTTATTAATATTATTACTTTTATTATTATTTTTATTTTATAATACTAATTATTTATTTATTTATTTATTTATTTATTATTATTATTATCTAGAAGCGATAATTTAGATAGACACTTCCTAAGCTCCTATGAAGATAATCCACATTATCACGAAGGCAATGTGAATTACTTGAGGTTATCAACAATCTTATTGCACCAAACAAGATCGTGAATTACTAGATAATTTAAAAGTTAAATTACTAAAAATACCAAATGCACAAGTTCAAAACACCAATTACCAAACACCATCACCTGACCTGCCTGACTAAAAGAACCTAGAGGTGTTGCTTTGAATAGTAAAAGATGATAATGAATACGAATGTCCAGCCGCAGACAATCCAATGAGTTAAATCTAAAACACAAGAAGAGAAACAATATATGACCTACATTCTATTTATATATTATATATTGTTCTCAATTCTATAGTATAACATAGATGGAATGCAAAAGAAATAGGCTTGAGTTAAGCCTTGAAGGAACATGAATTAAGAAAGATACTTTGGTCCTCCATCCTCTCATGTTGAAAATGAACGTGTATGGGAACATGATCGAACCTTGATCCAATGATTTATCAAGAGCGAGTGCTATGACCTATAGCCCGACCACATAGAAGAGCATTGCTTGGGATAGGGTACTCATCCCTCCATGAATTGGCCGGAGAATAGACGCGAAGGTAAAATTGGTGGCCCAAGTACTGGCGGGCCCAGTTCTCCGACCTCACATTCCACATTCCCACGTTGTCCAAAGGGATGTACACTGCGGTCCATGACTTGGGATACACCTGCACATAAGATGGGCACCAAGAAGCAAGACCAATGCAATGCATGTTGTTTAGTCACAATTTCAATTTGATCATATGGGCAAAAGTGCATCAACATTTGGTTACCTGAACTGTGGATCGTGAAATCGTGTCTCTCAAATTGTAATTTAACCTGCTTGCGTCCGACCATTGGCCTCCATCCATTCTGAACATATGTTAAATCAGGTAATTATTATCTCGATGATGAATGTGTTTCGATTTAAGTTAGGCGGAGGTGGACTTACCCTACCACAAACAAGTTGTGGCCATCGATGTGCCATGACTGCACGGTGTCTTCAGGATTCTCAAACACAATCTCGACGTAGCCGCGGAAATCAGCAGCCATGACAGAGGTCTGGAGGTAGCCGCCGCCGCCGCCGGTGGGGGTGTCCGAGATGCTTCCAAGGCTGAACACCCCCGGGACCTTGAAGTAATCGGCGAGTTTAAGCGGCGTATCCGCAGGGACGAAGGAAACGCTGTTGACCGCGTATCTCTGCTTGCCATTGATAATTGGAGCAGAATTTTGAAGCCTAATTGTGCGAGTGGTGTTTATCATACCATAATGGTAAGATCCTTGTGGATTAGGCCTTGGTCCACTGGCTGTAAGATTCCGCCTGGTTCAATTCATTCATCTTACTTTAGTGGCAATAACATGATTGAATTTCAAACTCAAGAGTAGACCGAACAATCTGACTGCATAGAATCTCAAGTGATACCTGAGAGAGCGAGCTTGCTCAAGAGACCAGTCAATCTGAGTGGTTGGACCACCCGGCGGAGGACCGGAGACGCCTCCTGCCGAGTTGCTGTAACGAAGAATGGAGGTAGCAGTCAACACTTGGGAGGTGAATCGCGTCGAGACAACAATGTAGTAGTCTAGAGGTGGTTGATCAGCAGTGACCAAGACAGAGTAACTCTGCCCCAAATGAATGTCAAGGGAGTCATAAGTGTTTTGGAGAGTGTGGATTCCTTCCACCTCAACCAGCATCATCTTATGCCCTTGGATCCTGAAATTTATGGAACTTGCGATCCCAACGTTTGATATCCGCAATCTGTAAGTTTTTCCTGCCAAACAAGCAAAGCAAACTACATTATAACTAGGACTTTCAAATAGACAAATTGCTTAAAGCTCCCCTTGGCTCTATACCTTGATCCACAGCGAATGTGAATGCATTCGAACCGCGACCATTTATGACAAGACCATCAGGGAAAGGAAGGTCGCTTCCACCGTCTAGAATGGCCCTCAAATCCTGCAAGAAATAAAGTGCAAATGTAATGAGGACTAATTTGATGCTGGAATTCTAATTTATGTTTGGATGTAAAATTAAATTATCTTTCCGTGTGTTTCTGTGCAATCTAATTAGAACTTTGTGCTATAAAATCACAATGCAGAATGCAGACCAATGTAATCTTACATATAAACACAAGCTACTTACAGTGTGATTTCTCTTGTACCAGTCTCCTGCCAATATGGTGAAATCTCCTGCTGGCGGAGGGAAAGGTACCGGAATCACCGAGCGGCTGGCAATTTTGAAGCCCCCGTAGCCCCCGGCTGCCTTGTGTAATGCAAGGGAAGGGAAGTAGAAGTAGCTACCAATCTGATCTTTTACTTGAAGAACATAAGTGAAGTTCTTTCCTGGTGGGATTGGACAGTTGGTGCCATAGACACCATCCTGCCATGAATTCCTCCTCTGCTGCACTCCGTTCCTTTAATTCATCACATTATCTTAATATTAGTCTAAGACTGATTTCAAGGTTCATGAATAATAGAATAGTGCTACCACAAACTACAAATTATTTTCATCAATCTTATATTTCATGAAGGTACAAGAGCTACATATTGCATTTCAGGAATGAGGACCCTTTGACACACATTTCCACGTAGTTTTTGTCAAAGCTACGTTTTTATCAATCTAACATTGGAAACATTTCCCAAAAGTATTGCAATACTCAAGTTCTCATTCCAACAAAACAAATTACAACATTAATTTTAAGGAAAAATAAAAAGTATATCAAATTATGATGGTTTCTGAAGCAAACTATATAAAATTGGACTAAATGAGAAAGCTTACCAAGAGATAAGGAAAGGTTCATCCAAGCTATTGAAGACATTGATGATCAAGTTATCATTGGTGACAGATTCGATCTGTGGCCCTGGGAACTGCCCGTTTATCAATATCCCCTGCCATTTTCATACAGCAAATTAATATTCATTTTAATTTTTTTAGAGAAATTTAAAAAAAAAATGGAAGAACATGGTGAAAAGATTAGAACAATTATAACAATACATAAAAGAATCAAAATAAAGAAGTACCTGTTGCTTAACTCCAAGAGGGTAGATATCTCCATATGTGACATTCCAAGTGTAGAACCTATAAGGGTCCTCTCCATTTGCACATGTCATGAGCAGAAGCAGCACCAACAACAATAGAGATCCAAGTCTCTTGGAGTAACTCATTCCTCCAAATCTCTCTTCTTAACTCTAAACCAAGATTTGTTTATGGGGAAAAAACTGAAACTCGTTCAACTTTCAAATAATAATGAAATGAAGACCTACTAAACTAAGCAAGTTCTCTTATTTTCTTTTAAATAATAATAAGTCCCTCCTTTTTTTGCTCTTTCTTTCTTTCTGTGTGGAAAGAGGTCACTGCCTAGACGGCAACACTTTTCTTTTCCTTTTTGCTTTGAAGAGATAAGAAGATGAAGTGCGACTGTCGGTGGGAAAAAGAGAGAGAGAAACAAGAGTTACTATTGTTGTTCAAATCTTCAGCAGAAGTGTAAATGTGTACTATAATGGGTGCAGGGTAGCTACTACTGTTTATGGATGTGTTTATGAGAGAGATCAGAGGCAGAGGGCAGTGTCATGCAATCTATGAGCTGTATCCATTTCAGTATCTTTGGAAACCGTCTCACTTGTCTGAACCCCCAATTATTGACCCTTATATTCATCAACATTCAAATCTACTTGTGTAATTATAGTTAAGCAAATGTTATAAATAGTACTGATGTTAATTAAGAAACTACGAGGTTACTTTGTCTCTCAATTTTGCTATTTCAACATATGAATAGAACTTTATCAATCTTTTTAATTTATTTTTACCAAGTGAGTTCTATAGTATATATAAGAGAAGTGATAAAAATATTTATATATTTTCCATATATTTAAAGATCATTTTTTTATCTTTTAGTTATATGATGTTTGAGTTCCTTACTAAAGGGAATAGAAAAACATGTTGTAGTCAGACGTTTACCATTTCGTGCAAGCTTAGTTATTATGTGGAGATTAGTCACTCTTGTTAGTCATGAACATTGATTCACTTTAAAAAAATGTTAATTAAGAATAAAAAAATAAAATATTATTTATTGTTGTAAATATTGATTAGAAATATCACAAATATTACAAATAATCTCAAATAAAAAATAATAATAATCTTTAAATAATTAAATAAGGAGAAAATAAAAATACGAACAAATTAGAAATACAACTTCTAATAGAAATTAAATTCTTTATCAATTTGTCTATGTAGAGTTGGTTTAACTCTCAATTATGTATTTTTGAGTACCTTGTACACGTAAGTAAACAAACCTATAAAATTATTACATGAATCGTGTTATCAAGCAGTGTCTATAAGAATTTATCTTACCAACATGGCATCTCCCAAATTCAGCAGTTGCATCTACATGATCGAATTCTCAAAATTTGAACAAAATTTCCTGCATTATTTAACCAAAAAAATAAAGTATAAGAAGTAGAGAATCATAGAATAGGAGAAAATAGAAGTTGTATCTCTGTTAGCCGAATCACGATTACTTAATTTATAGGAGATCAAATTCTCCCTTTCCAAACGTTTATGGCTGAAGATACGATTCTGTTTTGCACTAAACCAACGTGCATATAATGTGATAAACTTTCAACAACTTCAACACATAATGTGGAACCACACTAGTAACGGCGTAAAAGATTAGATTTGGTCAAAACTACATGTAAGGGAGAGATATAAAAAAAAAATTAATTAAATAAGTTATTCAGTTAGATAAATAATTTAAGGATGCAGTTGAGTGAAAGAGAATTATCATCTCTTAACCAAATATTAGTAATTCGATCTCTGACTTTGGGACCGCATGGTAGACACCTTAATTGTGAAAAAAATCCGTTAGTAAATAAAAGATGATTTAAAAATAAATTAACATTAATATTAATATAATTATTAAAAATACTACAACATTTATCTTTCATTGAATTATTTTACCGATATTACTACCAAAATGCATTGGCTTATATACCACAGGGAAAGAATGATAGGAAATTTTCACTTGCTATTAGGTTTGGAAGCATGAATGAAGATTATTTAAAATAAAAATAAAAAAAGAACGAAGGAAAACTTAAAATCATTGGAAAACAACTCCAAACTCTAGAAATTTAATCATTGGTTGCTTCTAGTTCTACCGAATTAAGGTTTAACTTTATTTCTCCATTTTATTTGTAATATATTGTTCTACGAGTTGTTGCTTTTAAACGGAAAGACTGATATCCACGTAATATTAACCGAGTGATAAATAAACTTATTTTCTTTTTAAAAGGTTTTGGATGGAGGCCTCAACTTGATTATCATCATTAAAACAGGTTACATAATTAGAGCAACTCCAAATTCATTCATCATTAAAATGCCACAAGACATGTTAGTTTTTTGGGGAAAAAAATAACAGCAAAAATTTTAAAATATCAATTCTATTAAGAGATTATATTTTTAATCAATAAAAATATAAAAAAAAGTGCTGAATCATGACAATAATTATTTATCTTAATAACTCTTTATCATGATTTCATAATTTCTAATATTTTTATTGGTTGACAGTAGTATATAAAAATTAGTCTTTTAAGTTAATATTTTGCAGATTCTAATGTTAAATTTTAAACAAAAATTGATGCTAATAATTTTGAAAATCTACGGAGTATTTTTTTTATAAGAAAAAATGATTTATGTGTCCGAATATGCTCTCCTAAGTCCAAGCCATCTAGAGGTGTTTATTTTTTATTTTATTTTATTTTATAGAACGGATCTAGAGTTTTATTCCATAGGGCATTTTAGTAAATTCGATTTCATTTTGGTTGTTTGGCTTATTGACTCGTACCATTATGCATTCATAGAGGGCGACAAATCTGTGGGACAACGACCGTACCAGATATTTATTACTTCATTGATCACGTTTATTCAATGGATCACCTAATCTCTTCCCCCGCTGCTCTTATTTTTTTATTTAAAAATGTTACATGTATACATAATTTTATATATTCATACATATATCATTAATAATGCATAAACTTTATTCTCACGAGTGCACGAACATTACAAACTTGTAACTGATATTCTCAATTATACTTAATTAAGTGCACAAATATTACATGAATTAAAACACAAACTTTATGTATATAAATACGAAATGTATGTATGATGTATAATTTTTAGTGTACATGTAACAGAACTCTTTTTTATTTTTGTAAGTTAAGAGAAAATCAATTGATGTTTACTTGATGGTGAGTTCTCACAGCAACTATCTTTGCACAGTGGAGAATACAGAAATTGAGTAATCATCAACCATTTCTCTTCCTTTTTCTTACGAGGATAAACTCTCTTCTTCATCTCAATTTTAATTTCGATCAATTTTATTTTTTCATATTTTTTTATTAATTTCTTTTCTTTCAATTCAAAAAACTGATGTCGTTATTGGTTTCGTCCGCTTGACCTCAATTTATTACATTACCTTAACAAGTCTCTGACATTACAATCACATAAACCCCAATTTATTACATGCTGCTGCAAAGAGCAACAAGGAACTCGTCAGTACTATTACAGCTACGGCAGCCAAAAAGAGAGATAATGCTATGATCAAGTTTGCTTAAATGATTATGATATCAAAATTCACATGTTAATAAGTTACTCAAGTGTTTTTCACTCAAATTTACTAATACTTGAAAAATGTAACACTCACACAATATAGAAGAAGAGAATTTCTTCAACAAAAGACTTTTCATTCATAAATTTATGCACCATAACTAAGATATATAGACAATTTTATACATAACTTACTTAAACTCATATACTCTCTCACGCACCATAACTAGGATGCGTCGATACTTGACGATCCTAAAATGATTGATATGATAACTTAAAACATCATGTATAACTTGGATACATTAACACTTATTTGATCCTAAAAAGATACTTAGTACAAGTATATGGTTTGCCTTTATATAGGCATTTTACAACTCTATAAGATAACATAAATGTGCTGTGTACATGTCATTTAGATAAACCTTATCAATTATAGTTAATAAACCTTAGCAACTTATGTAAGTATAAGTTAGAATGATTATCTAATTACAAGTTGTCAATCTTATCTAAGTATCACAATGTTTGACTCAATCTTTGATTATTGAAGAATGAGGTTAGAATCATGTAGAACCTTCATGAATTGTAAGTTTCTTGGATAGAAATATGTAAAATATCCATAAAATGTATACACCTTGTATTGAGATATAATCTTTTGGATAAACTTGGTTTAAAATACCAACAATGATTCGAAAAAACAATGTCAAATTTTGAAGTTGAGAAGGGAAACTCTCTTCAGCAGCAGAGCAAGAACATAGGACCTCACTGAAGCACCATTTTGGTAGGAATTGGTTTGAGATCCTTTGTCCCGGTACAAGAGGTTCTAATAAAAGCCATCAATGAACATGTGTTGTTAATGTAATGGCTCCGTCCATTTATAGGTTACTTTTAAATTTATTTATTTATTTTTAGTATTCTTAAATCAATATATTTGATTGAATTGTACATAATTCGGTCCGGATCATAGCCATTCAGACCAGGTTTGGGCCGGTTTATGTGAAAATTGAGTTGGAGAAGTGAAAAAATGGGTTTGACCCAATTGACGTTAAAGATGGAGCTTGGGATGCTACTTGAGCTTTTGTAGCATCCTAAAACCAACTCGAACATACATGTACATAATAATATTTTCTTGGGTTAATTAAGTTTTTAGTCCCTGTAATATGAAAATATTTGGTTTTAGTCCCTCATGATAAGTTTTAGTCCCTGTAAAATGTGAAAATTTGATTTTGGTTCCTGTGAACGGTTGGTGATGGACAGTGATGACGTGTCAGTTAATACGTCATCAGGGACCATTTTTACATCACCGTCCATCACCAACCGTCCACAAGGACCAAAATCAAATTTTCACATTTTACAGGGACTAAAACTTGTCATGAGGGACCAAAACCAAATTTTTTCATATTACAGGGACTAAAAACTTAATTAACCCTATTTTCTTTGTCTAAAATAATAATAACATTATACTATTTAGTATATTTACCCACACTGCCCAACAAAAATATTTGACATCCCTAATAAAAAAACTTGAAGCTAAAGAAAACCCCCTTCGCCAAAAAGAGTTACAGACTTGCCTTTAGTCCTCAACCATTCCAAACTTTTTTTTTCTGGCCCTCCATCGTCCATTACATTTCATTCCTTCCAAACCCTTTATTTTCTTATTTCAAATCACAATTGCAGACCTCGTCCTCAAGACATTAATATAGACTGATGGATCTTGACTGGCTTTAAGTTTTTTGGAAAAGAAAAGTTGAAATTACACTCTAAATTAACTCAGTAGTTTAAGCTTCTTTTTTGTTTTCTCCATGTTATCTTTAACTTGCTACATCTTATTTTTATTTGTGGATCGAATGAATTAAACCAGTTTATATAACATTTGGATTAATTCTTTAGTTGAATTGGTTAGTTTGGATTTACTGAAATTCTTAGTTTTGAATTAGCACACTTCTTTGCGGATAGAAAGAATTGAATTAGTGAACCTGGCGTAAAAATAAAAATTAATCTTTATTTTTCTCGTTTCTCTTTTTTTTTTTATCTCCCTTTTTGTAAGTGTTAGAGAAGAGACTGTCATATTCTTCTTTGGTGGCCGCTTCACCGTTTTCTCATTTTCGCTACTTAGAACTATTCTTGTATTTTCGTTCCCTTTGTGGGTATTTATGTTTTCCTTTATGATTTATTTTTTCCCCTTTTATGGTTATGTTTTTTTTCTCTTTATGGTGTTTTCTTTTCTCTTAGTAAGATTTTGTTTACGGGGCCTTACAAATAAAAAAGTTATTTAGATTTACGTGAAATGAAGCGTAATACATTCTTCAAACTGCAGTACTGGTAATGTTGGTTTTTAAAATTAAATTTTCGGTTAGTTCAGAACGAAGAATGTACTCATATCTTATTGTGCCGTTTGACGTCTCTACAAATAAAATTCTTGTTTTCTCCTAAAATAAGAAAGAAAGAATTGATATAGTTTACATAAGATTGTTTTTTTATAAAATAATCAAACAAATAGTATGTAGAAAACATTGTTTATTAACATTGTGATTGGGGGTAAGGTAATACAAAAGAAGTAACGTGAATGACTATGACTGTGAACATTCTTTGGAATGTGTTTATGGTAAGGGTCTGCTTTGCACGAATGAATGTTGATGTGTCTTGGCTCTGTATATTTTTGAGGAATTACATAATTCCGTGATGAAAATGACTTTGGAATTAGTTTGGGTAAAGATAACGCTCCTTTGGCTTCCATTTTAGGTAATGTTGGATGTGTCTAGAGAATCAAAATGCAGAGCATCTGCTGCATATTTGTGTAACTTCAAATGTTTCATAATCTAAAATTAGTGATTGACTATATCATGAAGGCAAAGGTGGTTTTTGATGAGCTTTCATCAAGTTTACAATCTAGTCTTTTCTATCATGAAGATTGCGGTCATGCTTCGCAGAGGGTACTGTCAAGTTGCTACAAAATTCATCACTCTCAGCATCAGTGTCGCGTAATGAGAAGCAATGGAAACTACTATAAGATCAAAGGTATTCAGAATTGGTTCATTGAGGTTGCTGTTTTCGGCTCTGAATTATGAAGTGCTGCGGCTATCCAATTATATACAAGGAAGGATCAGTGATGATGGAATGTCTTAGTCTTAGATTGGGGTGTCTTGGCTAATACCAAATTAGTTTTGGTTAGTGTTATTGGTGTGTAGTAATCTGGTGTAGTGTTGGGTGGATGGTATGTATTGTTGTTCCCTTAATATGTTGGGGATTGGTTACTCTTTTTTCTCTCTTGAATTTTGTCCTACTGAATTTTTTGTTAAGGAGTTTTAACTAGGCCTAATGTTGACCTGCTGAGTTTTCTTCTTGGGCTTATTTTCCTTTTTAAATGAAATAAGGACTAGCCCAAAAAGGGATTGACTGTATCCACTGACATTGAAATGTTAATGCAAAAATGCATGTTTCACATAACTCAGTATTATTATCACTCAAGAAAGTCAAAGTTCACATACTCTCGCAATACCGTAATATATCTCTCATATTACAAGCACATAAACTTCGATTTATTACATGCTGCTGCAAAGAGCAACAACGAGGCGCAAATGATTCAAATAACAATGTCAAATTTTGAAGTTGAGAAGGGGAACTCTCTTCAGCAGCAGTACAAGAACATAGGACCTCACTCAAGCACATTTTTTCTAGGAAGCAGCAACAAAAGTCCATTGTTGATTTGAGATCCTTTGTCCCAGTACAAGAGTGTCTATATGTTTGATTGTGAGCATTATATCATTGATGAACTCTAAAAAAGCCATCAATGACACGTACTATCTCCGCCACTTTGATAGCTTACTTTTGATTTTGATTTTTTATTTTTTTATATATATCCTTAAATCAGTGTATCTGCATTTAAAGTCCACACTAATTTAAAGACATAGCAAAAAGGTCAAAAGAAACCTATAAAAATAAACGGAGGTAGTAATACGTAGTATCCAGGAAATAACAGAGTTGTGCATGAGGAAGATCTCAAATTCTTGGTTGTCATCTCCTTGTTAGCCTGTGTATGCATCACAAATGCAACATAAAGTAATGGATATCACAAGAAAATTAAAATCTCATAAAATGTATGAATGCTCACCAACCAGTTATATATTTACCTGGCAAAAGCAACACCAAGATGCATAGAGCAGCAAAAGATACTCTACAACATTCAAGGGCAGAGAAATTAAGCAATGATAGATAATTGCATTGCATGCAGCCAGGTACTTATTATGACTATGATCAGCAATAGGCATCACCACTTGCATATTAGTATTGAGATCTTCCCATTGATACTTGCTATTTTGTAATTCTTCAAGTGTCATATTTCCATATGAAACTCTTTCTCCAATTTTGGGCCCAAGGGCCACCGTAGCATTTCCCTGATCAACTACATCTCCATCTCTACTTCACAAACCCGAAGGTGAATTCCTAACATAAATTATTGAGAACTGGTATTAGCACTTCTGAAACACTAATAAAGTAATATCAATGTGTAACATTTTTTCTGCATTAAGAAGCAAACATCCCTTTAATATATTGCACAAGGTTAAAAATATTCCACTGAATAGTAGGGCCTGACAATTAGACTACTCAATAATTGTGTCCTCTTGTTGATTCTGACTAGTTAAGCACACCTTGTGTTATTAATTGGTGTATATAATACCAGTAATCAGATGTCACGTGTCAGTGGACAAGGCTACTTGCATAAGAAATTTATTAAGACTATACTTGCCACCAAGTTATTGATATATATGTTCTGCCCAATTGCATCGGCTAATCTTATCATAACTATTAACTAATCGGTCTTTAAAGACTTCAAATTTTCAAACGTGAAAACAACATTAGTCAATGACATTTCCGTACACAAAATCTAACTCCCACCAATGACATTTTCCGTACGTATGCATCCTTATGGTATGTGTTTTTGTTGTTGATAGATCTAGAAATACCATGGCTTGTGCACTATGCTTTATTTCATTAGTTCCAACAAAGATTTTCAAGTAAAAAACAAAAAAAAAAAAAAAGAAATGATAGGTTCAAAAAGAGATGAAAACCCTTTAAGCTTATTGATCCAATTATATTGTTGGGGTTTGGCATATGAAGAAAGATATTCATAGAATCATACAGAATAAGCATAAAAGCACCTGAGAAAGCAACAGCCTAATTAGGTTCTCAAGTGTTTGTGATGGATTGTGATCAAAATCTTGTGAGTCCCAGAAAAGCAGTTAATGGTAACGGTGCAGTGATTTGATACAATGGGCCACAAGAACCTATCCAACAAAGCAGTAACATAGGATCAATCAAAAAGACCTTGATCTTCCATTAAAAGATATTTCCCACGAACAAACATTACAAAAATCTAAGTTTGCAACAAATAAAAGTTTGCAACTTTGGAACTCTATAGCTTCAAAAGAGTTGTGATTGAAAGATCTAAGTCGTTATATTCTTTTTCCCTGCTATGTTAGTAAGAAATTACAAAATCCAAAACACACCCATCAATGGCAACACATAAAAGTTTATAACTTTGGAATCCCAAGCTTCCAAAATAGTTGTGATTGAAAGATCTAAGTCATTATTTTCCCTGATATGTTATTAGTAAGCATAAAATAACTCAAAAATATGTTTCACTTCCAATCCAAAATTAACAACCTTGCATTATTAGAAAGAGCCAGAAAAAAGAAGCTTCATATAATTATAAGCTTAAAGACGAAGCACATAAACTATAGAACAATCATGAATAAGAAGAAATCAAGAATCATACTTAAGTACTTACCAATGAAGTCAGAGAATGAAGATGAAGTAGGTGAAGGAATTATAGGAGCAGACAAAGGCCAGAACTTCCTGAGTTCAGAAACAAAGGGGGTTGGCATTTGGTCCCTCTCTTAAAAAAGAGAAAACCATAGGGCTTATATAAATAATTAAAACCATATGGTTGGAAAAAAGAAACCGAAAAAGGAAAAATAGAATAAAAAAAAAAAAGTAGGGAAAGGTGCAACATGCATTGAACCTGGACAAAGCATAATAGTACGGAGGAACGTTATGGGTTGGAGGAGGAGCTTGTAATAATAAAAAGTTTGGTATATGCACACAGCATCTCTGTCTAGCTAACGTTTTCAGGAAAAGAACAAAGCCAAAAAAGCATCATCATCGTCATCATCATAAACTATGCATCTATGTATGGTCACGTTTCCTTTCAAATGTGTAAAAGGGCACTAATAAATAATAATGGTGTCATGTCAATATCTCATTGAAAGGCCACGAGTAGATCTCTTTTGATTGCCATTATTATAATTTGAAGTCGTTTGTTCTCTTTCATTGGGTGACACTAGAAGTTCATGTAATTATAAACTAGGTAATTGTTTGGGGCTCAATATAAGATGTAAGAATATTTATGAATATACCCTCAAAATATTAGAATATTTCAGGGGTGAAATGCTAGTCTTACAGCAATAATCCTGACAAAAAAACGTTGATAATATATAATTTGTTCTGGTATATTAAGTGCTTGTTTAGGTAGCAATATTTTCCTCTGAAAATGAGAAATTTGACTTTTCAATTTACATCCAGATTTCACCCAACTTAAGTCTAACTCTCAAAGAAAGAAACAAACGTGCCTTAAATAATATATTTGCTGTGAAGAGTCCCGGAGGAGGTGATTGAATATTAAGATTGATTCCCATAATTCCGAAAAGGAAACCGAATATATGCAAATAGAGAGGCAAACTAATTTTGAATCCTATATTTATGTATAAATACACCAAGATAGTAATTTGAGCATTGCAAATTTGCAATGATTTGGGATATCAAGGGATTACACTTGTTAATGGTTACCGGCGTCACGAATTGAAAGGTTAAGTCAACCAAACCTGTAAGAGATTGTGAACCAAATGAAGCAAACAATTTATTTATTTATACATAAATTCTATGCACTTCGGTTCAAGCTCCACTATTTCTGTAAAAAAAAAATGTTATTTCTACTCGTTTTAGTATAGCACAATTTTGACATACTCATTCTTTATTAGATAATATCACCTTAAGTTATAGGACATTATGCCGACACGCACCGGCTCACAGCGGTTTTTGACTTTCAAGTTTTATCTTATTATTATCCTTGCATAGCCCCTGATATTTACCTTCCATGATGTCATTTTCAACATTTTATATGATGCTAACATGTTACCATTTCCTCCTTTTTAATTTTTCCCTCTCTAATATTGTTATTTGAATCATTGGACATATTTAAGGGATACTCAAAAGTGTTCTGAGAGTGTGAAAAGAAAAAAAAAATTGAAATTTATTCTTAATTAATATTTAAAGATTTAAAGGACACTTCGAAGTATTTTTTTTAAAATATCCTCTAAAATGGTTCAATTAATTAACATTATTCGTTACTCCTTTTCCTCTAAAATGGTCTATATGCATTCGTAAGTTTCAATGGGATATAGATAAGAGGAATGACAAAAGAATGACGAATATATATTGATAATGATTCTAGACATACTATCATACACATGCATAACTTTTTCCCTCTTATATTATACTCAAGCAAACACATACATATAAAGCAAGAAGTTTCATATTTCCATATGAAAGTAAGCCATTGAAAGAGCTAGCCAGCCACGCTTGAAACTCAGGTTAGGTTAAAAGCTATATTTGAAAATGAGGTCAAAACTAGGGCACTGGCCCTACGTTTAAACTTTTGAATCTCAAACATGAAATAACTGTTTGTTGATATCTTGATGGAAGTTTACATGTTGGTCCAGCTCGAGTCAAATTAGATAACATCCAATCAATTTTAAATAATGATAATTTTGATAAAAAAAAAAATTCAACTTGTTTAAATGTCATACGTATGTAGCTCTTCACACCATAATAATCAATTAATGATCCAACACTTCTTCCTTTTATCAAAAAATCTTCGGTCGAGTTTTCAAGTTTTATGAATATATAAGTTAATGACGGAGTTTCATTTTATTTGTAAAGTGATCACATTCGAGTCAAGTTAATTAAAGTTCAACGAATTTTAAATACTAATTATTTAGACCAATAAGCTACTGGTATCCAACCAAATAATATATATTTAATTCGTTGATGTCAGATTTTGTTGGGACCAAAAGGAAGTTGGTTTGATGTCAGGAAGAGGAAAAAGATGATTTTTTTTTTATATATTTTTTTAAAGAAAAGTTGCAGTATCAGCATGTGGAATCACTCTGAGAGTCAAAAAGACATTCATTAATATGCTTGCTAAGATCTCTACAATGACATGCCACGTACTTAATATTTTATTCATTCGATGCATATTAACATAGAAAAAAAAAAAAAGATCAATTATATTTTTGCACTTCTTTTAGTTTTAGGCCATAACCTTTGTTTCATTATCATATTTTCAAAATTCAAAATAAGAATAGTTTCAATAGATAAAAAGAATATATAACAAGAATCTAAGACTAAGACAAGGCATGAGATACGAACCAAACATGTCCTTATTGATCATGTTATTCAGAGACTTCATGGTGAAGCAATGTAATAGAATGAAAACTTACTCATCGAGCTAATGCGTTTCAGAATAAGTTCAATGCATGGACAGAATATAAACAAGATCACACTCCAACTTGGTGGGTGGAAGATGTTACAATCAGAATCAAGACAAGGCATGAGATGCGAACCAAACATGTTCTTATTGATCATTTATGGTGAATTCTCTGAGTATACATACATTAAGCAGATTCTTCTTATTGTTCTTTGTTTCTTTGTCGAGGTTGGAATATGTAAATAAAACTAAATCTAACATATATGGCTCTAAAACCTTATTTTATACCTCACTCATCCTTTTCTGAAGGCCACCTTCAATGATCATCAAACTTCCCTTTGCATCGCTCGCTAGATTGATTGAAGTTTAACCGGCAATGTTTAAAAGTCGGTATCATCAATTCATTCAATTGTTATAGTACACTGACCATTTGACAGATTCCCTTTTACTTGGACATGAAGTAAGCTCCCAATGATGCTCTAGGAAGTTTCAGGCTTGAATATGATGATGACATGCATTGAAAATTTCACCAATGAACACAGATGGCTATAATTTTATATGGTTGTATCCATGGCATAGCAGCCAAGCACACGAAGAAACGTCGCGAATTCCTGTATAGACATATAATGGTTTTGACATATGGTTAGGAACTCATGAAAGGAATGTTGAAGGGTTGACGATTGACACAAACTTCAAGCCCCTGGAACTCTTGAAGGCCCAGTGTCATGGGCAGATTCAAAACAATTTACTGGAAAAAATGTATATAAAACATTTAATTTTAGATTATTGTTAATATAAAAATACGAAATAAAGAGTGTGTCTTTGCATGCTAGAATCTAGATATCTGGAAGTGTCACTCTAGAAAAGCTTTCTAATTTGAAAGGGAGACCAAAAAGGAGAGAATAATCTTACTCCGGAAGATTAAAACATTAGAACAAGACTATTTTCCTGTGGCTCTTTCTTTCAAAAGGAAATTTTAAAAGCAAGAAGAATTAAAAGAAATGATTTAAATCGGAAGATAAGATGTCATAGAATAAACCTGCAGATGCCCTAAAGCAGTTTGTGCTCGGGGCTCAGTCATAGACGCCTCAAAATCAATGTAGAAAAGGTAATCAAAATACCTGAATCATAAAACACATGTTCCAAAGTTTGCATTAGCACATAAGAAAATTACAATGTTCAAGAAATATGAGTTAGTTTGACCTTAATTAAAAGCATAGCGATTGGAGACAAAGGTAAAAGGCACACTCAGAATAAGAAACAATGTGTGTGAAGAATGCAAAAACTAGACATGTTTAAACACCGCCGCAATTAAAGACAAACTAGCTTGAACCAGACAATGAACATTTGGCAACATGATGTGAAAGATATGGTCAACCATAACTCACTTGGCATTCCCAGTGTTAGAGTCATCAACAACTCTTAATGGCCGATTTCTTTGTGGGCGACTTTCAATCTGATCTCGAAATACATATAGTCAATCTTCACGTAACTATCACGAATTAAGCTAGACTAACAGAAAGAAAGCATTTTCCAACCTACCTTAGTTAAATTTATGTCCCTTAATGCAAATACTGCCAATGCCTTAAACAAGACACCGGGGCCTTCATCCAATGTAAACACAATGCTTGTCTAAAGAAAACAAACAACGATTATGATTGATTAAGGATAATCTTGCATCATGATTATGACAAAATGTCAAAGATTGAAAGGAGCTTTTACCTTAAAGGGCTTGTTAGCTTTTGGAATTATTGGATCCCTTGCAAGCACAAGATAACGACTGATGATTTCAGAATCATCCTGTACAAGAAGCCATGGAAAGTTTGAAACCACTACAAGATCATTTCTTATATAAAGTATTCATAGAGGCATAATATTTGGCCTTTATTTGAGCAGTTTGAGTATCAACGAATGGCAAGAACATGTCTAATACATTATTTTAATGCACATCACTAAACATAGTTTCTATGTACTGACTAATTTCTACATTGTTGTGGTATGCTACTTTATAAATTATAACCAACACCAGTATCAATGCACTTTACCGAAGCTAAACTTTTTAATTGCAAATCTCTGACATCACTCATCAACACCTAGTTTCTTTGCTTTAAAAGACTAGTATAACATGCACACACTAACCTGTCAAATGCACACTTGTCTACAATCAAATGAAGGTAACGGATTAACAAGTAAATGAAAGATCCATTGCAAATTAAGATGATTGGTAATGAGTTTTACTTGGACTCTTTCCGCAAGTACATCGAGCCCATAGATTTCTGCAGCTCGCGTGCTTGCAATGGCACCAGCATCATACAGACCATTTGAAGCAACATACTAATGTCATGCGCACATTAAGAAAAAAATGAAAACAAAATTATTCTCTACAAATACATTAGATAAACTCAAAAGTCCTATTAGATATATAGATGGGTTACCTGAGCAGCACCGGCAGTATCATCAACATTCTCTCTGGCAACACCTAACTTAGTCAGGAAATTATTGCTTAAATCAAGTGCCTGCAAGCACACATTAATGTATTTTACAACACTTGTTAGACTTGGCGACAGACAGAGAAGGTGCCTGTGCTAACACCCAAAAAAAAAAATGTGTGGGAAGACAACTAAGTGGTCAACAGTCTATAGCTCTGAATCAGTCAATGCTAAGTAAATAAGGCTATAAGAAATACTTGTCATATGCCTCCCCTTGTTCAATTAATGGTTATAAGTTATAACAGTTATTACTCAGCTTTCAGGTGAATTATTCACACAATTTAAAACTTCAAAATTCAATATCGGTGTCGAAAATTAATTCCAGCTTCATTCCATGGGTGGAGCAATGGTTCATAAAATTTAAAACTAGAACAAGCATCCCTTTCTTTCTTATGTTGCATAGGATTAGATGCAATGAACAATAAGTTTCCTACAAAGGAATAACAATTCTACACTGCCGCATCTCACAAAGAACCATAGATGGGCAACGTATAGCCTGACCTGGGAATGGCTAAGAACACGTTTTAAGTACTCTACTCTGACACCAGGAAGAGCCAGAAGGGAGAGATTGGTAGCCAACTGCACCTCAGCAACAATGTGAAGCCTATGTCGAAGAAGTAAATCATAGTTCCGATGGATACTTCCCCCGGATGTATTTTCAATTGGAACGGTAACTTTGTCAGCAAGCCATAACTCAACAGCCTGTCAGGTACACATTGAGGTCATCAGAAAGACATTGAAGCCCGTAAGTCCTTACCTTTAGGAAAACATATAGTACGTCGAATTGGAAAATAAAAAAATCAACTTTAATAAATCTTTTTTAAAAAAATACAGAATATTACAGTTTTATCTGAAGTCATGCAAAGAGATTGCTACAGATTATGTCAAACCTTAAAAGCATCTTCAAAATCATTGCAGGGAACTGTTGAACAATTGGGGTAGGCTTTGAGTGCAGCATCCTCGCTGTATGATCCAGGTATCCCCTAATTCAGTAATTCAAGCAAATAATGAAACATGTGCATCAAATGACATAGTAGCAACCATCACATGCATCATACCTTATATGATATTCGCACTTTAGCATGATCATCAGAAGCAGCCTCAATATCAGATATGGACAATGGCTCTACAATTAATAACAAAATGTCTGAGTTCTGAAAGCATGGCTCTTAACAAAATACATAAGATGGGAATGCATGTGATGAAATGATAATGCGATAAGATGGCAAAAGATAACAGAACAGAGCCCACAACATTCTAAATGATTACAACTAGTCTGATGCTAAGTTCCTAAAAGCACATATCTTTAAATGAGTTGATAAACTTTTGTCCAAGATTCACGTTACATACTGAACAATGTTTCCTGGGATTCAATAACATACTAATAATGAGAAATATAAGGCTAGTTGAATGAAAGGACAAAATGAAATAAGCACCAAGAATAGATGGGTCAGGAACTTATTATATAGTTGGATAATAAGTTAATAACATCAGCTCGTCAACAAGTTTCTTCCTTATACCAGCAAAAAATAAAATAAAACAAAAATTCCCCTCTCATGGTTTTCACATCCTGTAGGGAAGAAAACGGTATCCAAATTTATCATCTATACTCACTGACTGGTCTATTCCCTTCATTCACTCAGCTGGCCCATCATTTTTCCCGCATTTCATCACCCTGCTTTGGCTATAACAAGAAGATCTCAAAGAAAGAGGAAGGGAAAAAAATTCCTTTTTTTTTCATCCACTCTTTGGATAGGCAATGTTACCTTCAAATCCTAAATCACTTGCAAAAAAGAAAACAACTCCAAACCAAATTCGGCATATTCTTTCTTACTACTCTGGAGTAAAGGGTCAATGCTTATTATTTTCCCACCCAGGCCTATCACAATCCCCGCCATGACGCTTAACAAAATAGCATAAGCCACAACGATCCCATCAAGTTCAACTAACATGTACCCAAAAGATTATGTTGCAATCACCAAAACAAATTGTTCAAGTTCAATTGACAATTAGAAATCAAACAAAAAATAGGTACATAAAACAAGCCTCCATTCATCCAGCAATGCAGATCAAGCAACAATGATAACAAATTAATTCCAATTTATCACATTGATACTCTATCTCTACGCTCATAAAAAAATTTAAAAAATTAAAAAGGTCCCTTAATTAACACTCCTACAACCATCTTGAACAAAGTGAAATTGCAAACACTAATAGCGTGTTTAGATTTTAGCTAGGAAGCCCATAATTAATTTTGGGATTCTAAAAGTGAAAATTTTCACTTCTGAATTAGCCAGAATGACAGTGACTTGTTTGGATTGATTTATAATAAAAATGCTTTTTTTTAAGCAGAACATTTTTTTAATAAAACATATTAAAAAGCACTATAAGTTATATTCTAAGTTCTAACACACTTAAAATTACAAAAGTACTTTTTCTAATAATAAACAGTACTTTTTGTGAGAAAATGTCAACCCAAAGTTCCAAACAAACCGTCATGAAAACCTGATTCTGAACCAACCCCGCAGGTTTTCCAAACATATGCACTAAGAAAGTAAGAAAACCTACTTGGAAGGGAGCCCAAATCCTTGTGCAATCCCTGGGAGACATCACCCCCCATTTGACCATGACGAACCACCTTCGCCATTATCTTCACCGGCTTCCATGGATTTTCATTCTCCACAACCCCCATGCCCCTTCCAACACACAACCCAAAAACCCCACCAAGGAAAACCCATTTTCTTCCTCTCTTGTGCTGATTTTCAAAACTCAATCCAAAACCAGTGTTTCCATTTCTCAGATTGTGACAACAATTAAGTTGGGAACTTGCAAGCCCTGCTACAACAAGGGATGCCTCAGCAGCCATTTTGGGTCAACGATTCTGTGTCCCTGTGGTGCTATCTCTCACACCCAAAAGCATTACAGAATGTGAAGTGTAACAGACAGAAAAAGGGTCACAAAATCGAATGGGAAAAATGGGAACTTTCTGTTTTAGGGGGTGAGGAATGAAGGAAATGAACCAAAAAAACTTGGCTTTATGTTAAGGAAGGCTTTTTGTTTGTTCTATAACTCTGCTGTTGGATGCTGCAAGTACAAAAATAAACAGATGGGGGGACAAGGGGTTTTGGGAAGGAAGGATTTGATGGAGGATGAGATATTTTCACAATGTGAGTATTAAAGAAATTATTATAAATTATAATATTTTATAAAATTATTTTTATTTAATATTTTTATTTTTATTTTTTCTATCATATATTATTCTTTTGTTAAATTTATTTAATAGGAATATGATAATAAAGAAAATAATTAATTTTTTTAGATTTAGAAAGTAGATAATTATTGGTGAATATAAGAAAATAAAAAAGATAGACATTTATTTAACAACAAAGAGAGTAATAAATAAATTAATCGATCCATCAAAGTGATGTAATACGCATTCTCAGCTAGCAACTCAATGACATTTTCTTTAATCATGTGTCAATGACTCTCAACTACACAACCATCCGATTGAGTCAAGTTACTCATGTATATTTCTTCCTCTAAGTCTCCATTTAGAAACATGGTTTTAACATCCATTTGATGAATTACTAATTTATAAACAAAAACTAATGTAATTAAGACACGAATAAAGGATATTCTAACAACAGGAGCAAAGGTATCAAAATAATCCAATATTTTCTTTTTGTGTAAAACCTTTTGCAACCAATCTAGCTTTATATTTATCCATAGATCCATCAGGATGATATTTTGTTTTGAAAATCCATTTGCGTCCAATTGGTTTGGCTCCCGGAGGTAAATCAACCAAAGTCCATGTATTATTTTTCCTAATACAATCAATTTTAGTTTTAATAGTTTCTTTTCAAAATTTTGAATCAGAAGATGAAACGGCTTCCAAGAAGGTTAAAGGGTCATTGTTAGTTAAATAAACATAGAAATCATTTCCAAGATGAGTTGGTTTTCTTTGTCTCTTACTTCTCCTAAGTTCTTCAATATTGTCTTCTTTACAATCAATATCAGAATTAATATGACCAAGATCATCAAGTGACATATGACTAGAATTGTTAAGCTTAACTAGTTCAGGTTGAGAATCATGTTCTAACTTTAAAGGAAATGCATGCTCTAAAAATTCAGCATTCTTAGTCTCAACTATAGTATTCCATTCATGCACATCACTTTTCCAAACAAGAAACCTATATGCAGCACTATGTTCAGCATAACCAATAAACATATAGTCGGAAGTTTTTGATCCTATTTTTCTTTTCTTAGGGTCCGGAAACATTACTTTAGTTAGACACCCCCACACTTTCAAATATTTCAGATTGGGTTTATATCCTTTCCAAAGCTCATAAGGTGGCTTTCCAATTTTCTTATGGGAAATCCTATTTTGAAGTAAGCAAGTAGTTAATATAGCCTCACCCGACAAATTATCAGGTGTAGAAGCGCTTACTAACATAGAGTTCATCATATTTTTTAAGGTTCTATTTTTCCGTTCTGCTACTCCATTTGATTTAGGGGAATAAGGAGGAGTTACTTCATGAATTATGTCTTCTTGTTCACGGAATTTATTAAACATAATATACTCTCCTCCTCTATCGGATATAACTCTCTTGATTTTCTTATTTAATTGATTTTTAACCTCGCCTTTATAAGAAAGAAACATGTTAAAGGCTTCATCTTTGTTCTTAATGAGATAAACTCTAGTGTATCTAGAGACGTTATCAATAAAAGTTATGTAATATCTTTTACCTCCTCTAGTCTCTGTATGTTTCAAATGTCCTAGGTCTGTATGAATTAATCCAAGTAGTTCAGTTTCGCGTTCAAATATTGAGGGATATGATTTCTTGGTTAATTTTGATTCAATACAAATTTCACACATTTTATCATAAGATTTATTTAGTCCATCAATTAATCCTAAGTTCTGCATTTTTTGAATATATGAAAAATTCACATGTCCTAGTCTAGCATGTCAAATATGAACATAGTCTATCAAGTAAGCAGAAGAAGAATGACTTACCTTAATTATATCAGAAACATTGAGTGCAAAGAGACCTTGATCACAATATCCCTTCCCCACAAAGACATTATCTCTAGTCATTACAATTTTGTCAAATTCAAAAGAAACCTTAACCCCAGCCTTCCCCAAAAGAGCAACAGAAATCAAATTTCTTCTAATGGTAGGAACATGAAGCACATCTTTTAAAGCAAGGGTCTTTCCGGATGTGAGTTTGAGAAGAACTTTCCCTTTTCCATGAACCGGAGCTGTTCTAGAGTCTCCAAAGTACACGAGTTCTTCTCCTTCCCCCACAGGAGTGTAGGAGGCAAAAGCATATTTGTTTACACAAATATGCTTGGTAGCGCCGGAGTCTACCACCTAATTCCTCACACCCGAAACCATATTAACCTGAGAAACGACAGCCATAATAATATCGTCTCCTTCAACCAAATTTATATTTGATTTAGGAGGATAACCATTTCTCTTGCGTTGTCTACATTTATTTGCGAAATGACCCAACTTTCCACAGACAAAACTATTCCCTTTGGGTTAACTTTGAAAGTGGTGGAGTGCTTTTGAACGGGTTAACTTTGATTTTTCTTACTGAAAAATTAGCCATAATTATAGTCATGCACACATACTTCCATTAATCCAGCTTCTAGACTCCCAACTCTGAATCAAATTATTCATTTTTATGACAATATATGAGGTAAATGATATGAATTGTGAGAATTGTGAATTGTCGTTTTGATTGGATGAAGCCCTACAAATTTCAAGACTTTCTTTGCCTATACTTAAAGTGTTGATAATTGTATATCTCTCTCTTAATATAAATACAGTTAAAGATTAACACTCCTATCATTTTGTCAAAAAATGTAGACTCAGTAAAAGTACCAGTTAGTAAATTCAGTAAACATTTCATTTAAGCAAAGGTTATTGCTGAGAACAATCATTATTAAATGATTTTCATTCCAAGAATGACTCTAACTCCATCATATACCAAACTGCCATTGAAGAGTTAGAATGCGTTTCTCAAGTCGTTTATGATTCAATTATAAAATTTAAAAAAAAATCTCATTATTTGAGTTTTTTTTCGATCTTTCTTTTGACATATAATGTATAACATTTATCGATGTACTTGCTATTTTAAAATTGCTAATGAATTTTATATGCATAAGTTAGAGTTACTCTTTGGCTTCTCAAGTCAACCCAAATACTATGCAACAAGTTATCTAGATTATGAATTATGGTGTTACAATTCTATTATTTGTGTTATTGTCAAACTTATAAAATATTGTTAAGACATGTGTATGTTATCTCTAAATGATATGTATTGCACACATTTCTAAAGATTTTTATTGGTGATTGATTTGAGAATTTTAAAAACTATATGAAACTATTAATTTTGTAAGACTTCATACAATATTAATGGCGCAAAATTATTTGCATGAAATTAAAAGATCTATTGTGTATGTTGAATTATAATTTATGAAGGTCATACTATGATATATGGTTATATAAATTAACATTATCTCACTTGCAAGTTATCTCGCCACACATCGCGCGAGTTAGATTCTAGTTAACCGTACGATGACATATAATTGGTTGTACACTAATCACTTTTGATATGATAAATAATGACTTGTATTGTATGTTATTTTTGGCCCATAATGCTGTTGTTGACTTATAAATTGTTGGATTCACGAGTTAACAGAGAGAACAATGTGACGGTCAACGTAAGAAAATGAGCAAGCCCATTGACCAATAATTCAAGGTTGAAGGGTTTTAGAAAACCAAGCTGAAACTGTAAAATTTAATGTTCTTTTAATCAATAGTCCGTGACCCAATAGTCAGATTTAATTTTCAATTCAGCCCAGTCTTGTAATATAACCAGCCCAAAGGATGTAGATCGATAAATTATAGGTTTAAATCTTTTTTTAACCCTTATATTTGCATCGAATTTTGGTTTCAATTAGTCCCTATAATATTTTTTTAATAAGTTCTCATAGTTTTCTACCATTTAGGTTTTGTTCCTTGAGAGAGCAAATCAAAATGATTTTTTTTTTTTGGCTATTCAAATCAAAATGAATTAAACAATAGAAGTCGATAACAATTATAGGTACATAAAAAATAAAAAATTACGCAAAGCATATATTCTTGTCCCAAATATTTCAAACAAAATTTAGTATATTAAAGTATAAGGACTAATAATTAATTATAAAAACCAAAATTTTGACACCATAAAAATTAAAACCTCAAAAAAATTATTATAAAAAAAACAATAAAAAGTTATAATTAATTAAGTAAAAAAACTTGTTTAAACCTAAATTATTACGTCCCTATGCACCAAAAAAATATGATTACATCCCTGTCCAGTTAAAGGATTTGGTATATTTGGTATCCTTGACAGAAAAGAAACCACTGAGAAGACCTACAATCAATAATGAAGAACCCAACCGCAACAACTTTGTCTATCATGAAAGAGATAGCTAATATTGACCTCTCAGTGGCTCACAAATCCAAACAAGCTTTTGTCATATCCACAATATCGAAGATATAAAGATAATTTCAAGGCGTTAGGTGGGTAGGTGCCACCCCAAATATATATTTGGTGGCTCACAAAGGGAAATTCTCAGGAAATTGTGGGTCTCCACAGCAAAGATGAACATTATCAAATATTACTATATAACATATAGATATGGCAATATTACATTATCATCAATTATATTTTATCGTTTATATAATTTTGAGAATATTTGTGAAAAAATAAAATACTTTCAATGATATGACAATATTACATAATTAAATTATTGTACAAAAAATTTATACTAAGTACTAACGATATAATAAAATTAAAAATGTCACTTGATAATTCTTATATTGGGAAAATGATGCACGCGCGTCCGGGTTTTTTGGTTCCAACGATAATAGGTTGTTGCCAAGTATTCTCTTAGATTTTTGCTTTGTTTAACATAAAATATAAAAGATAACTTATAATACAATTAACACAAATTAGGCTCTATAATCCGAGATGCGCCAAGCATCATCTATTTAGTATTTTCAATAAAATCTTTGAAAAAGAAAAAATAAAATTCACACCAAAAAGTCCACGCTAAAGGAAAACCACTATGATTGATCTAATGATGAGGGGTTTAAGTAGTATGTTATAGGTTTTAAGTTTAAATCTTATTATAATCAATATAATGTAATTTCCTAAATACAAAAAAAAAAGGAGATCAGTTTGCTTTGGGAATAAAAATAGGGCAAAAATAAATCACGAAAATCTTTTTTTTTATATATAATTTTGTTCATAATTTTAATCCATGAAATTTCAGTCCATTTCACCCCCAAACAAAACCCAATCTTAGTAGAATTAATCTTGGTGCATTCTCTTGTTAAATTTCATTATAATATCATCGAATTACGCATTATCAAATAATTTCAAAAGTATAATCATTTCAAGATACGTTTTAGAAAATTATTTTTAAAAATTTATATATCATGATTTACACATTAAATTTCAAACATCAATGTGAGTTTGTCAAGTTGGTAAATACCTTGGTTCCTTTTTTTTGTTGGGAGATCTCTACCTTTTTAAAAAATTTCAGTCAAATTGAGTTGGATTAGTCAAATTTTTAATAATAGAATTTTAATACTGGTAACTCAATCGAGAAAAAAAAATCAAATTTTAGACTCGTTCTATATATTTGAATTTCAAACCCCATGTCATACCTTTGTGATCAACTTCAATATACCTAAAGTACAGGGTGGCTTGTCCATTTTGAATAAAGTGCCATCTTGTTATTTAAGAACACCATGAACTCAATTTTGAGGCTTGGAAGAGTTGGGAGTGGGGCATATCCCCTATACCCTACGCAGGCTACATCATAAAATTAATAAGGGTACAGAGAGAAGAATTAAACGGGCATCTCCCACCTAAACCCTAAAATTGTTAATACATATAATTTCATGGCAACTCAACTATTCTTTATTTATTTATAATCCAACAATTTTTATATTCTCCAATTGTTAATAATTAAAAGGCATTTTCCTAGCTATTTGTCAGTGGTCCAGAATATGGTGGTGGGTGTAATTCATAACAACTTAATTAATATGTATAGTATTATGTACTGGAGGGTATTGAAACCCGTCTCTATCATTGGCCTTATATTTCTCCCAAGTGTAGGGATCCATGCACATGAAATTCCAATAAGAACCTTCATGTGAATTCATTCGAGGCCACATTTTCGTTGGGATTTGCAAAGGCACTTTCGAAATTTTGATACACGAGTCCGTGGTTGCCAAGCCACATCGGAGGCTAGAAGGTACTACTAATACTAGCACATCGAAATAGATTTTTTTTTTTTTACTAAGATACTGGAGAATTTTTATTTACTCTATGACTCAAATTAAAGGGTTTTTTTTTTTCCTTCACTAAATGGACTCAACCATTATTAAAATAGATAATTTTATGTGAAAATTTTATATTTTGATTATATATGTAAATTCTTTTAATATTATTAATTAAGCCTTTTTGTCCATAAATGTCACACCTTCCTGACTAAATAGTAAAAGAATTTACATTTGATCAAGTCTTGTAGTTATTGTTATTATGACAATTATTTTAAACAATTTTTAAACAATCACATTCACAAATGTTTAAGACCCATGATAGATTCTGCACTTATGTAAATGTGGGTATATAGAAATTATGCAAAATAACTGTCACAATATTATTTCTTTAAAATTGAGATACACAACTACTTATACTTGGCTATTTATTTAAAGGTAGTTTTGGAAACTGAGGAAGTAAATAAATAAATAAAATAATGTTATAGGGCTTGGTGGAAGGTGAGAAAAGTGAATAATGAGTCAAACAGTGTAGACATATAGTAGCACACAAAAGCGGTTTGGGTTTTGATGATATATTCATTCCACTCTTTGGAAACACAAAGACAGATCTCAGAAATTAAGAAGAAAGGGTGCATATGCATCCACTTTCCACCCTCTCAAACCATCCGGTTTCTCCTCTCTCATATCTTCTCCAATTATGTATATGTCTTTTGATTTCTGTGAAAAGATTGAAGAAGAATAGCTAAGGGTCAACATATGGATGGAGGTGGTGGTGAAGGGGGCAAGGTGCGCTTTATACATACAAATATGAAGTGTGGCTGAGAAAAAAAGAATAAAGGTATTGGCGCGCCTCAATTTGAAGACATGACTACTTTATTATAATAGCCATGTAGTTTGAATTGAGCCGCGTCAATATCTTATTTTTTTTGCTCTTCTTTCCCCATCTCCACTTGCTGCTGCTATATTCAGTGTTAGTTCCCTCTTCTCTCTCTCTCTTTCTCCCTTCTAATTGTTCATATCTCTCTCTCTCTCTCTCTCTCCCCCCCTCCTTCATGTCTTCCGTAATTATGTCTATGCATGTCCTTAATTTCTGAAATTCTGATAGATAGATAGATAGATGTTATGAGGGTACAACCCCTCTTCTCTGATTCTGTAATTGGTACTTAATTTTCAGAAAAACAAAATTAAGCTTCTTCTTAGTGTAGATATGATTGAATCATGAAATTAGGCAAGTATATACAAGGCATAAATTGGATCATACGTGGCCATAAAATTTATATCCCTGAAGCTTATAATTAGTTGGTGATACTATTAGTTATTGCATTATTTGGTCCCAAATCATGACAATAAAGCAAATAAAAAAGATTGAGTGACTAATCAGTGGCCAAAAAAATTTAGCATATTTGTTGTAGGAAAAGTTATTAAGTAGAGGCAAAAAATTTCAGTGGACCAATTAGTTGGAATTAGGAGGAGGAGAATAAAATTAAGCTGCAGTCTGAAGAAGCGCATATTGAGTTTCAATGGTGGAGTTAATTCAAGCATTATTAGACCGAGTGACTGAGTGTGGCCATATAGGTAGGAATAGGATGTGTATACATATAATCTTAATTTTAAAATCCCTAGTCATGAGTGTGGTGTGCTTGCTTTGCTATATATGCTACTAACCTTTCTTCTATATATACCTAGATAGATAGATATGTAGTATGTAGGTACTTTTCTTTAATTTTGTCGCTTCCCCCCCCCCCCCCCCCCCCTCTAATTTAATTTTATATCATGTCTATTGATTTGATTTCCAAATATATATTCATTAATTTGAATAACATGGATATCATAGAATGGATAGTGATTAATTTCCAAAACATCACCTCGCCGTGAATATTAATCCAAATTTCTGACTCTCTTTGAGAGAGGTAGAGTTATATTGCATGCATATATCTACTTTAACATTAACCATATGACCAAAAAAAAACACATAATTACATATAATGTATTTATATATATATATATAAACGCAAGAAGTAAATTGGCGTATCAGGTCGGCCGTCACTCCTTGCACAGTTGCACTAACCATTAGTATTATATACTGTACTATCTAATATACATAAAACAGAAAGAATTCTATAAAGATATCTATCTCCACTAATTATAAGGTGTCTATTTACGCTATGAGAGATTAGTCTTTTATCTATTGAGTAAGGGATAGAGGTTAAGTAGCTAAATACAAATGATATATGTGAAGTAAAGTATATATATCATGAAGCAGTTATGTATCACTATCAAATCATCAAGGGGTTAATTGATATGAAATTAGGCAAGCTTATCTACGTATATATAATTAATGAGTCATTTCTTCAGTCTACGCTTGCAAGTCATCATCTCAAATTAATGCTTAATGTTCACATTATCATCTACAAATATATGTTAGCATGTCCAAATCAATATTTCTATATAGACCGTAAATATATATATGCACATCGAACTATGCATATGTTGTACCATATAAATACATGCATGATGACATTTAAGTGTGTGAGAGAAGAATAATGAGAATGATAGAGACGGATATTGCAGAGAGCTAGGGAGGGGACATAGCAGAAACTAAATGAAGGGGGGAATCCAACATATCATAATTCTCTCTCTCTCTCGATATGCTGCTAGCTATAGCTAAGTATCCCTTGAAGAGTTGAACGTGCAAACTCAGGTGGGGCCTCTTATGTGTTACCCTTTGCTAGCTTTCTGTTGGGTTATTCGCATTAATTTCTTTCTATTCCATAAGCTATATATGCCACCCACCATATTCATTTAACTATAGGTAGCGCCAGGCTGGGCCCTATAATTAAGATGTTTTCTCCAACTATATATATCTCTTTTCCCTCTTAATAGTTATAGTATCCTATATATTAAAGAAAAGGGAGTCAATGTAAAAAAATAATCAACATGTTCTCATTTTTAAAATAGAAAAGAAAAGTGGTATATTCTTATTTTTACTATTCATTAGAATGGAATGAACTATATTAATATGAGATGATCATGTAAATAAATGGTAAAAATAAGAATATAATCTCAGTCTCCTAAATGATCTTCATTCTATGCACAATGTATCTAAGAAAGGTATATATTTGCGATTTTATCCTAATTTTTTGGTGTAATGAAAAATTTAGGTGAATTTAGCACTGATTATTCTACTAAAGTCATAACATGTCTTCATGCTCTTTATGTACTTACAAGAGTATTTACAAATTACTCACTAAAATGGTCATTACATCGACAATAGAAATTAAACTCACGTACTTTTAATATATAATTCATTTCATTACTAACCGTGGAAATCAAATTTTGCAGCAATTTTACCCTTAGCAATAGAGAAACAACTGTTTTTAGGATTTAGGCATATAAGCTCCAGGTAACCAGGTAATAACTTTACAGTTGGGCAGCCAGACTCACCTTCTTATATAATTAATAATCTAAATATACAAAAACAAAAACTAAATGAATTAGGTTTTGTGGCAAGGAGAGAGTTTTGGAGAGGTCAAGGTGTGAAGAAAATATGGTAGGTATGATGAAAATAGGTATGGTAGTTCGTGGACCTAAATCAAACCCTTATGAATTGCTTTAATTTGTGTCATTGACTTCTTTCTAAGGGAACCATGATAAAGATAATTCATTCATATATTATAAAAGGCTAAAAAAACGTAACACTTTTTGTTGCTATCAATCCATGCAGTGAGGCCAGTGACGTGAGAGAAGCATCACATATTCATCACACACACACACACATATATGTTGCTGGTTAGATATTGTTGAAGGAAGGAATCCATGAATCCATTATTTGTTCGTTTCCCATACCAAACATCGTTTCATTTTCCTATATATATATATAAAAAAAAAATTAATTACCTTTTACTTTTATGTGGGCCAAGGATTGGAGCAAACTTTGGGTTTGGTAAATTATGTGGGGGTGACAAGTAGATGATTTGATAATAATCCTAACTCCTTTGTTTGCTGACCCTTTCGTCACGACTCCAAAACAAAATCAAAATCATTAGCCCCACTAGACAGATACGTTTGATGATGACAAAATCTCCATGTTCATCTACATTTATCTCATTTGTTCCTATTTGCTTTTTCCCATTTAAAGGCCCTTTTGTTTCGTGTGTATATGTATTCAGCTTAAGTCCAAACTACTATTTATTAATGAATTATTACTGCGCTTCTTCTTCCTTTGGCGAAAGTTAACTTCTGAAATCTAACCCCTCTCGTGTTTCATTGTAATCGTCTTGTTTTGTCGTTGCAGCAAACATCTTACTTCTATATAATATGTGGATAGATGGAGTGATGAATATAAAGAAAGAGAAAGGCAAAATATTGGCCTCACCTACTACCGCAATTATGTGTCTTTGTTTCTCATTGAATATCCATATTATGACTTCTTATTATCATCGACCAATTGGTAGGAGGACCTAATATTTAGTAGTTAATTTTATTAAGAAAAAAAATATTGGGTGTTTTTGTTTCAACCTTTTTTTATAAAAAATTATTAACAAAAATTAAAATTAGTTTTCATTGGGATGAATTTTTAAAAATAATTTAAATCATAAAAGAATTGTTTTTAGGTTTTCACTAGAAACTTAAAAGAGTAGTTTCTCAAAAAAGAGAAAAAAAAAAGTTATCTAAAAATTAAAAATATATAAAATGAACATTTTACGGTTAAACCTCTCCCTCCCAACGCAATGAGTGGTGCTGTGATAGTTACGATAGTCGTCTAGATTAGGGTAATTTAAAGACAATTTTATCTTCTCACATTTCGAAAACATTCTCATTCTATAGAAATCCAACATTTTTATATGGGGATGTTTGAATGAAAAATCAAGGAATGTTGGTTACTCAGAAATGTCCTTTTTGTTTTTTGTTTTTTGTTTTTTTAAACTAACTTTAAACCAAAGCCGAGACTCTTACATTTGTATCGTCGCATTCCCAATATTCCTATGTTATATGAAAATGTTATGAGTAATGTTAAATCAGTTATG
>QANU01058407.1:203915-222269 GCA_003254905.1 Nissolia schottii | reverse complement strand
AAAAAAAAAAAAAAAAAGAATATTGTTTCTTCTTTTCTCTCAATTGGAAGACACAAGGACAAACTCGACCGAAAAAATAAAAAAAGTTCCATTCTTAATGTTAATGACTTGAAATAATCAATATATAATTAAATCAAAGCTAAAACACAATTTTATTTACTAGTATTAATCTTTTTTCAACTTCTTTATCCTACAGAAATAAAAATATTGAAAAATGCTTAAGTAATCTAATAAATCAATCTACTCATCCTTATAAATGGCATTTACCATTTTTATGAACATACTAAAAAAAAAAATATATCAAGTGTCATTCACACGAGTCATTCACACGAGTAAGTGAATAAGTTAATTGGTAAGTTAATGAATTAGATTTCTCAATCAATTTTTCTTCTAGCTACGAAGGATAAGTACTAAACCAAGCATATTGAACTGTATGGGAGCAGTAGAACGATGAACAAGAAATGATGAGCATTTCTCTAGGAGCTTGCTTGATATGTATATTAAAAAATAATTTTAATGGATATCTACATTGTGATTGAATTTAAAAAGATTCAATTCAGAAACTACCAGTTTAGGACCCGTCCTATGCACTGAAATTAACTTAAATAAATTATATTTAAATTAATTATAATTTATTTATCTTCATTTTAAATAAATTATTTCAGCTTTATTATTAGTATTTTTAAATGTTATTTTCTTTATGGGATTGTGCTTTTTAAAAATTTCAGATTTTATAAATTTTCTATAAATACAATAGTTTATAAAACTCGGTTATTTACTTATTCAAAATATTTTATTACATTAGAATAAAAAATTAGATAGATCATTAAATAAATATACAAAATGAAAAACATGAATAAAAGAATATTGAAAATGAATAAATATATTAAGTTTGATAATAATATAATATTGATATGTATGCTAATTAATCATAATAGTACTTTATAGTAATTTAAAATGGTTCTGTCAAAATATAATTTAAAATGATAAGGAACGAAATTTAAAATTATCACAAAAAATATTTATTTTCAATATGATCTATCTCGCTCATACCATCTTAACATCTGTATGCTATGTCAGAGCTTTCGTAGGGCAGTAGCCTTATGTGCGATCATATCCTAAGTTGGGGCGTGATAGATTTATTAGTTGTTTTGAAAATTTTCTCTCTCGTATTTAGTTTTGTTTCTTTTCCCTCTAACACTACTAGAAAAACGCTCTCTATCGGCAGATTTATTGGCACATTATAACCAAATAATGGCAATTTTTTTTTTGGTTCTGGCGGATTTACGTCAAAAAAAATTTAACGGTATAGAGTTTGTTGGTAACTAGTCATCGTTAGATAAGTTGTTACAGGAACGATGTCTCTGCGACGGTTGCCGACAGATATATCCATCGATAATTAGTTTTATTATAATAATACTATAAGAGAGACGACAGATATATCTGTTGGAAATATATGAAATTAAAATTAAAAAAAAATCTATAATTTTAAATAACAAAATTAATATTAATTAAAATAAAATTAAACATCCAATATATTTAATATTCATTAAAATGAAATTAAATAACCATTAAAATAATATTAAAATTAAAAAAAAATCAAGAATGGCCATTGTGACGAGGTAGGCTGGAGCTTGGGGTGTATATGGGGGCTTGTCGAATTGTCGCCGTCATCCGTGCACGCCTAGGGGAAGGAGAGTTAAGGATATGCTTGTTGTCGTCATCATCCTTCGAGTTGTCAAACATGGAGAAGTCTGGCAGGTGTGACGATCTACTTGCCTGTAGATGTGACCTTATGCGGGAGAAGCTGGAAGTCATCTTCTTCTTCATCTTCAATTTTCCATCTTTCGCTACTCGTTGTGCCTTCAACTCTTCTCGAAGGCGAATCACTTCGTCCTACAACTGTATATCTTAAAAGTGGAGTTCATCATTGAGGCCATGAACGACGCGGTGAATGTCATCCTTAGTGGGCATGATGGCAGACCCAAAAGCGATGCTAGCATGCGAGCATCCTCTGAGTCCCTTTCTCCTAGTCGTCTTGAGGAGAATTGCACCTCAACCATATGTGCGATTTTTGTTCATATTGTCGGTGACTTCTAACTATAGTGTCTCTTCATCAACTTCTGGGACGTCAGCTCCACCTTCATTGTTGCCAAGTCTCTAAGCTCACTGCGACCTCCCCTATTCCAGTTAGAAACACAATTTAATTTATAATATACACGTAATATTGAAACAATTAATTATTAAGCAAATGAATACTTATTGCCATGTTCTTAAACTACAGAACGACCCATTTAGACTTCTGACCCCTCGCATCCTTCTCCAGTGAGTATGCTTAAAGAGCTCTGATTCAGATGGAGGTATGTCCACCCTTGATTTTGGGTTGGCATGTTTGGACCCGTCCACGCATTCCCCCATATCTAACCCACCCATAGCCTTGGGGCATACCATATTTCGAGTAGGGCATATATCCTAGAGTCAAAGTGAACCTTGGGCCTGTCGGGCCTGACTGTGGCGTCATATTGTACCCATGATGGGGCACAAATCGCCCTGTGGACGACATGGGGGTGGATATGGATCCCGACTTCGACACAAAGGAATGCTCATCGTCCCTATCTCTATCTCTATTGGTTCTGCCTTTTCCTCTATTGTGACCTGAAGTCATATTTGAAAAAAAAATACACACACACAAACACACTTATAACATACAATCACACACATACACATTTATCACACACACGCACACATACTTACAACATACACACACTGATCACATACTTTAAATTACACACTTATAACACACACACACACACACACACACACACTCTTTTATCACATACATACACTTACACACACACGCACTTACAACATACACACACTATTTACATACTTTAAATAACACACTTATAACATGCGCACACACACATTCACTCACACTCTTATAACATTACATACACTAACAATTATAAACAATTAACCAATTCCACATAACATAAACATACTTACACACAATTAAATAAACACACACTAACACCTACAATAATTAACACATACACACACACACACACACACTAACACTTACACATACACACTAACACATAATACACAATCAATCCATTTTTCAGATCCAACAGTCATCTATTCTATTATCGTTAACTATCCTAAAATAAAAAATTAAAAAAATCTTAAATAAATAAACAATGAGGGAAACTTAGCGATGATGGAGGTGGTGGTAGCAATAGAAATGAGGGCTGGGGTGGCGACGAGGGGCTGCAGTGGCGAAGGCAGGGCATGCAGAGGCAAAGGAGGACTAGGCAGAGGTAGGCACGCATTGGCTGATCGAGAAACAGAGGTGGCAGAGGTAGACAAAAGTTAGAGAGAAGGAAGAGATGGAGAAAATGAGGAAGAGAAAGGGGATTCACGAAATAGGGTTACACATTTTTTACCGGCGGATTTATCTGTTAGTAAAAAAAATCCACCGGTAATTGTATTAAGTGAAACAACGTTGTTTCACTTGGGCGAGAATCTCGCCAATTTCAAAATATTGGTTACTGGTGAATAAATCTGCTAGCAACTTTGACAAACAAAATGTTGGATTTTGTTTACGGCAGATAAATCCTCTAGTAATACCCTAAACCCTAAATCCTAAGCCTTAAGCCTTAAACAAGTTAATCATAAATTGTTTAAAGTTAATTTTGTCATCCTATGTTCTTATGTTTAAAGAAAGATCAATATAGAGAGAGAGGGGGAGAGAGATCATCAATAACACACTCATAACCAACAATAATTAAAGTAAGCCATCGTACTTCTAGTTATTCCTGACAAGAACGAAATTAGCATGATTATATGTATTTGATATATATGCTTAGCGTTGTGCTAAAGAACGGACACTCCACGTCGTTTTGGTAATTATTATGTGTGTTAATATTCATTCATGAAATTATTAAACTTGCATAATGCCTATTATATATTTTGACCATATATGAGTCTTATAATTAGTTAGGCACATCGCATGTCAAATTTATGGAGAAACGGTTATGTCGCGTTCTTTTACTAATGAGAAGGATTATAAATGATAAATTTAATAACCCTAATTCCCTAAACTCTAAATTGTTACCGACGGATATATCCACTGATAAAATTTTCATCTATATTATTTATTGTCTTATATTTATATGTCGTTAACTTGTTAGTACCACTTTGCACCAATATCTACCGGCAGATATTCCAATGGATAATTATCTACTGGTAAATATAGCGATCTTCTCCAAAAGACTCGTGAAAAACATTTACTAGTTGATTTGATGCATAAAATCCACCGATATTGTGCCCAGATATATTCTCTAGTAGAGAGTATTTTTCTAGTAGTGTAATAAACAAAGATGAAGTGTGTCCAGAGGCATAATGTTGGGCAGCCATTTGGGTTGTGTGGCTCCACTATTTTAGAAATTAATCCAGAACTTACACCTGCATGATTTGAACCCTATTTGATACCCAGAGAGGTGCACTCAACAACTGTTAGATTGTACATGCCAATATGTTATGTTGCTCTTTTAATATAAATATAAATATATATAGATATATATTAATTATCAATTGCATTTTTTCATAGTTAATTAAATTTCATTCGAGAAATGACCCAATAATCCAAAAAACTTAAATATGATACAAAAAAAGTGTATTTATTTTGATATCTAATTTTATCTAATACTTTTTTCATCTTTATACATTTTTTGTATTTATTTAAAATTTTATATATTTATTAAATTATTGTATATAAAAGATATAACTAAATGTTGTAAGACTAGTTATCTAATTTTAAGGAATTAAATGTGTACTCATGTTTTAAAATAAGCAATAATCAAATATACTAGTGGTTAACTGTCCCTACCATTAGATCACGTCACCCGTCGAATCAAATTTAATTAAGTACGAAATGCAATTTATATATAATATATATTTAAAAGCAATATAACACATTGGCATTCCTTGTAAGGCGTGGAGTCCTTCTTGTAGGCACCTAGCCCAATCTTGATGGTATAGCCAAAGGGGTTGGGGAAAAGTGGTTGATGTTGTGATGACCCTTAAAAAAGGGGGGCACGTCTCGCACGAGACGTATAGTCATCTCGCGCGAGATGACACTACAAGAAAACAGCTCATTACCGTCAACATTATTGTTGGCATTACCGTTGATTTTTTACGTTACCGTCGGCATAACTGTCAGACGCGGGCACACGTTAGAATGGTCGATGGTAATCATTTTACCGTCAGAAAACGAAAACCGGCGGTAATTACCGGCGGTATAAACTGACGTAAACCGGTTTGTATTTGAGTACTTTTGAACCGGTTTACCGTCGGTTTAAGGCGACGATAATATAATAATATTTTATTCGTATACCACCGTCAGTCAAAACCGACGGTAAGTATATTAGTATTTTATTCCTTTACCGTCGGATATCCGACGGTAATGATTAAATATTTTTAAAAAATAAAATTGTAATTAATTTTGTATTATTTGTTTTAATAAATTACTATAGTTACATTAATTAAAAATTTCAATTAATTTTTGTAATTTATAAATATATAAAAATTTATATTTAATAACTAATTAAATATTTATTTAGTTAATTAATACCAAACATTTAACTTTTTGATCAAATATTTATTTATTTATATGTTATGTGGTGGACAACATATATTCCATTTATGGTTGGACAATGGTGGGCGGTAAAGTTTAAAAATGGACGGTGCACACGTGAAAAATATGGTTTCTTAGGTAAGCTGCAACAACCCAAAAATTAATTTTACAAAAAGATTGAGACGCTCTTTATCATGCGCGCAGGGGGGCAAATCCATCGATTTGCACTTCAAAGAGCCCAAATGGCTTGAACTCATGCGAGCGAGGCCAATTCCCTTCTCAACTCTTTTTTACCAATACAACAACTACTAAAGGTATATAAACACTTAAAATGTTTGTGATTTAACCAATGTGGGACTAAAACTTTTGAAATACATAACATTTTTCAACAAATGGCATAACACTAAATAGATAACTAAAATGCCAAATTGCCAATGAATCAGTTTACTATATATAACTAATCTATTGGAATACAATTCAAACTCATAATGTTGTGCATCACAACCCACATGGAGGATATTAACTCAAAACTGAACAAGTGCACATGATTCTCGGTGACATTTTCAAGAGCAAAATATTTCTAAGTAAAAATGATAAATAGAAGTATTTGCTCAAATTGAAGACATTCATGATTTTCCAAGTCGTGCCATATAGTTAACAGCGTATGTCTTTCTTCGTGAACAATTTGTTTTTCATAAATAAAACACCTTGCAAACATAACAGTGACATGTTGATAATAGTTAAAAAAAAAATCAGATAAAAAAATGTGTTTGAATTGTATTCCAATATCCAATTTTGATTTATTATCCTCCATGTGGGCTGTGATGCACAACATTATGAGTTTGAGTTGTATTCCAATAGATTAGTTATATATAGTAAACTGATTCATTGGCAATTTGACATTTTAGTTATCTATTTAGTGTTATGCCATTTGTTGAAAATGTTATGTATTTCAAAATTTCTAGTCTCATATTGGTTAGATTACAAACATTTTAAGTGTTTATATACCTTCAATAGTTGTTGTATACGTAAAAAAAAATTGAGAAGGGAGTTGGGCTCGCGCGCATGAGTCCAACCCATTTGGGCTCTTCGAAGTGCAAATCGATGGATTTCCCCCCCGCGCACGATAAAGAGCGTCCCGGTCTTTTTACAAAATTAATTTTTGGGCTGTTGCAAATTACCTACGAAACCGTATTTTTCACATGTGCATGGTCCATATTTAAATTCTACCGTCCAACTATTGATGGAATATATGCTATAAACATTTATTTATTTATGGAATACATTACATGTAACACTTTGATTTCTAGTTACATTGATTTCTAATCTATTTTATTCTACAGGTCATTCAACAACTAGCCACAATTAAAGTGGACTGCAAGTCATTCTACATGACATGCATAGTACTCTACTTATTGTGCAAAGTGTAAGTTAGAGGCATACCTCTAGTTACATCAATTTCTAATCTATTTTATTCTGCAAGGCATGCATACTCTAGTTATTATGCAAAGTGTAAGTTAGAGGCATACCTATTTGCCAGCGATGCCTCGTTCGATCTCCTTTAACCTTCAATCTCGCAATTAAGCTACAAGCCTATGTATATTGGCAATTAACAACAACTTCTAAGTTCAAAGACAATCCCTTTCAAAACATAAACAAAATTCAAAACATAAGAATAACAATGCAAGGGAAGGCAGACCTCTAGCGGTGGACCGACGATGGTTGCGCGGTAGACCTGCGGTGGTGGCTCGATGGATTGAGGGGGAGGGGAGAAACCGGAAGGGGAGAGAAGCAGGAGGGAAAAGATGAAAAAGAAGAAGCGGCGGTGGTTGTGTGGTGGACCGGCGGTGGTTGTGTGGTGGACCTGTGGTGGTGGCGCGATAGAGTGAGGGGAGAGAAGGCGGAAGGGGAGAGAAGCTCGAAGGGAAGAGATCCAGAGATGCACAAGAAGAAAATGGGAAGAAGAGAAAGGAAATTCGTTGAAGTGTTTGAGTCTCAGACATTACCATCAGACATCACCGACGGTAACAGTATAGTCCGATGGTAATAAGGATGCACCAAAACACAACGTTTTGTTAAATTATTATCGTCGACTAATTAAAATTGGCCGACGGTAACCAAAAAAGTGACGCCAATTTTTAGAGCCAAAATATTTCGAGACGGTTACCATCAGAATAGCAACCGACGGTAACTTTGTGTGGTGAACACGTGGCTGTTTACAATTGATAGTAATTTATCATCTGCTATGTCCGACGATAGTCTTTTTTTATTTTCTTTAAATGAAAATCTCAAATTTTTACCTGCGGTTGTTACCAACGATAAATTGTTCGCGCCCTTTCCCGCGAATAATTATCGTTGCTATTACCGTCGGCAAGCGTTTCTGATGGTAATCTGATGCCTCATTCCCGGTTCTTTATGAGCGAACCGGTTACCGTCGGTACTATTTTGTTTTCCGACAGTAATAACGTCGGCTCGTGTCCAACAGTAATGCCTACACGGTACTAGTCAGTTTTCTAGTAGTGTGATGTTTACAAAGGTTCATCTCGCACGAGACAAGTTTTAGGCGCATTGTAGCACCCATTGGGAATTAGTTCCACATTGTTTACAGCTATAGAAGGGGGTCTCCTCCTCCCCCTATATATAGAAGCTTCCCGTGGGTGTTTAAACTTGCTAATTCACTTCAGAGCTTGAGAGGTCCCACTATTGTGAGACTTTTCGCTCTAGTTTTTTATTTCTTTTCTCCTTCTCGTTTTTCGTTTGTAGGGAAGCAGTGTCTCCACGTAGGGTGTCAGGAGCTCCCAATTTAGTGTTCCTTAGTGGTCAACCATGTTAAGTTGAGTGTCTTTCTTCACAGTCTATTTTAGACCATGTATTTATTTTTAAAATTATTTATTTATTTATTCTTTTTATTTTAGCATTATTTTATTTATGCATATTTTATATAATCCTCGGAGGCAGAACTTAGTATTTCGTCTTATGTATTTATGAAGTTAGTTATTCTTAAGAATTCTTTTATATAAATAGTTATTTTCTCATGATTATTTATTTAGAAACTTTTTATTTATGAAGTAGATATTTACGAAGCTATTTTAAAAAATCTTGAAATTGTTTTAGAACTACATGGGACCACATGTTTTATTGCATTAAATAAAGTCATGTGCGTGTGTATGATTAGTATGAAGTGATATAAATATTCATATTATTTGAAACATTTAACGAAAGATTATAGTTAAGGAAAGATTCCGGTGGAAGAAGATTTATGTTAAGGAAAGGTTTTGGCTAAGGACAAGATTTGGTATTTAAGTTGTCCATTGTGATGCACCTCTCTTACCTGGGAACCTCCTTAAGCATGGGATCTTAGTCTACCTTTATTTTTCCAAGATAAAACATTTAATAAATATATTAAGTCATGTTATGCTATCAGTATTAGTTAAAGGATTATGCTATCATGTTATGTTATGTATTTAAAACTATTTTCATGGGTGTATAGCTATGATGGAACTGTAAGTCAGCGACAGCCTATGTCGACCCTGGTATACCTTATACAATCGTAAAATAGAATAGGATTCATGTAGATTTAGGGAAAGACAGTAAAGCCCGGACATGGTAGCCCATGATCCCCGGTGTCATGTATCATGTAGATTAGGACCAACTACTAGGAATCTATGGTCTCGGGTAGTGTATTCCAACTGTCATGGCCTAGGTACTTGGGTAGTGCGTCAAGATTAACTATCAGGGATCTATGGTCTTGGGTAGTATATCTCCAACTATCGTGGCCTAGATACTTGGGTACTGTGTCCAGGATAATGCATCATAAAGCGAAACAGTAATGCTTGGATCGTCTATCTAGAAAACTCCCCAACTGAATTATGTTTTCAAATGTTTTACGTACTATTTATTATTATAAAAATGTTTTATGCTTGTTATATATAATGTATTGCATTTGCATGTCATGTGTTTTAAAAGTGTCCCATGTCACCGTGCGAACGACCATTTGCTGAGACTCTTCCCAGAGTTCTCATCCCTCAACTTCCCCATCTAGTTATAGATTACGAAGCAGCGTAATAGAGCATGGAGTTTATGGTCAGTGCAACGACGTCAAAATTCAAGAGTCAGCAATTCACCTTGAGTTGAAGCTACCCTTAGGAATTGTTACTTGTTAGTCTTATTTTTATTTTGTAATCGAGTCTTGTCTAGAGTGCTCCAATTGTATACATGTAAGATCTTTGGACCAATCGTGTATTTTATCATGTATACTTATGTTTAATGTAAAAAAGTTAATTTATGTTTATTCAAAAAAAGAGAGTTTTATTTGTTTTAATTAAAGTTAAAGTGCATGTTTTTACGAAAAGTGTTCCAGAGGAGAGAACTAATCCTTTGTGTGTCGGTCATGACCTGAGTTGGGGTGTGACAGATGTGGCTTGGTAGGAAATGGGATATGCTCCCTTTTGGTTGGTTTTTGTGTTATGGTAGTTTGGCTTGCAGAGCTTAGTGGTTGGACGTGCTAAAGTTTTTATTCTTTTTCGTTCTCTATGTATTGATCTTGCTTACCTTTCTTTTGGGAGGGTTTGAGTTCTTCATTGCAATAAAAATAAAAAATAAAAAAACCACATTGACATGCATAGCCTAGTGGTTGTTGAGTGTGTCTTCCTTTTCGTTGGACCGAATTTAAGTTTTGAAATTTTTTTTGAAATTCCCTTGCTTTGAAAGCGTTGGTTGCCATAAAAAACAAAGTACTTTAATAATTAGTTTTGAAACAATGCTATTTAGTAATTAATTTTTTCAATAAGGATATAATAATAAAAAATTCGATAATGTAAAGTTAATTTTAGGTAAATATGTTTAATATCTAGGTAAATATGTTTAAGATGTTTGGCAAATGTATCAGAGTTTAGGTCCTAAAAAAATTTTGTTTAATTTTTGCCCAAACATATAAAAAATTACATGGTTGTAGCTCTTGTCATTACATTTGGTGATGTTCATATTCATATATAGTGATTGAATTTAAATTAAAAATATAGTTAATTATTATTAATTTTAATATAAGTGTAAATAACTTTTAAAATATGTTTGCTAAATTATTTTTGACCGTTAAACAATTGTTCTTATTTTTTTAAGTCGTACATTGCACCGGTCAAGTCAAAATTAGTACATTAAATAGCATAAATTTCATACGACGACCAAAATTAATATGCATTTTAACAAAATTAGTTATATATATAATTTATAAAAATTCAATGGATATATACCAACATTTTTTTGATTTTAAGTGGTTTAACACTAATTTTTCTTAAGGCTTTAAGTTATTTCGATTCTTGTGAATAATAAAAAATTAGTATTGTGAGATTTTATCTTATATTAAATTGACCCAACTTGAGTTAGATTAGTTAAAATCTTGTAAAAATTAATTTTTTTTATAAAGTTATATTTAATACATCCAATTAAAAGGCAATATACCTCGATTCATAAGGTGGATAAAAATTTTCATATATATATATATATATATATATATATATATTCTTTCGTATAGAGAAAAAAACTAGTGTATTTCCAGTCAATATATGTTTCTTAAGGCTGTATTAATGAAGATTAAATTCTTCAAGTACTTATTTAACATTGTATATATATGCATTTTTCTATATGGGAAATGTAGGTATGTTAAATCATAAACTACTATGAATTTATCTCCACCACACAGACAATTAATGGTATAATATTAAAAAATAATGAATTAAAAAAATTAATATATAAAGCATTTTATGAATTTTTTAATATAGTCAAAAATAATATATATCTATATATATATATTACATATTCTAGAAGGCATTAATATTGTTGAGAAAATTCAAATGTGAGACAATAAGGACAATATGATAGACACCCCCACCCCCAAAAAAAGACAATATATGATAATAAATTTGGAAATTAATTTATTGTTGAAACAAATACTAATGCATGCATATGTTGTGATTGGAAAGTGCGACTTCTTACCACAGTTTGAGACTTCAAGGCTAAAATTGTTTAACATATGTGAAATGTGAGTAAGATTTTTGCAATTAGCTTATTTATGTATTTGGATTTTTTTTTCTAAATGAAATCACCGACATTGAAACTCAATTACTAGAAATTCGACTAATTGGACCTTATCCTAAATGAAGTTCTTTAAGAGGTACGTTTAATTGAATGTATTTTATAACAAAATCATATTGACATATTAAAAAACAGGGCCTAAAGAATTTTAACATTGGAGATCTTATAAAAAAGAAGAAGATATTTTCGTTGTAAAAGTGTCTAAATTGTATTTTCGTATATTTAAAAAGTGTATAAGAATAGAAAAGCAACTAAAAAACAGGGGAAAAAGAAAGTAGCAAGCGCATTGTACTGTGTATGGATATAAAAGTGGTGTTATTTATATATGAAATATGGTGTTCTTATATAAAATAAGTACACATAATAATTATTTATATAAATATATATAAATAATGTAAAGATGGAGTGGAAAAGGGTGAAGGTGATGAGAAACGCGTTGATGGAAGCTATGGACATTGATCTTAGCATGCAACCCGCACCGAAATGCTAGCTAACACCTCTAATTCCTTTCCATTTTCTTCTCTTCTCCTTTTCTCTTTCTTTCTCTCCAAAACACCAAAAACCTCCCTCCAAAGCTTTGGCCCCACACAACCCCTTCTATCTCTATCTCTATCTCTAACCCCATAGTTTCTTTCTTTCAGTCTCCTTTAATCTCATTGTCTTTGTCTGATTATCATTTAAAAAAAAAAAAAAAGAAGAAAAAAAAAAGAGAGAATCAAAGAGAACAAAGACAAAGCCTTGTTCCTTTTACTCTCTTTTTTCCCTGTTTCTTCTTCTTCACCTTTTTCTGTCTCTCCTCTCTTTTTCATCATTCATCTCATCTCCAGAGAGGAGAGAATATTAATAGTCATAAGAATCAGCACTAAAATAGTATCTGATTATTTTTCTAAACATTTTTTTCCCCTCTCATAACATTGGTGCTAGGAACTAAAATTAAATTAAATAAAATTAAAAAAGCATGGTGAGAATAATCTGCAATAAGGAAGGCGAAGAGGTAATTGATTTTGACGACAGCGAATCGTCGAAAGATGATCAGATAGGGGAGGGGGGCAGGAGGGTCAGAATGAGGAAAGGGCCATGGACAACGCAAGAGGACGCGATCTTGATAGAGTACGTGAACAAGTACGGTGAAGGGAATTGGAACTCTGTGCAGAGGAATTCAGGGCTGTTTAGGTGCGGCAAGAGCTGCAGGCTCAGGTGGGCCAATCATTTGAGGCCCAATCTCAAGAAAGGTGCTTTCTCTGACGAGGAAGAGCAGATCATCATCGACCTTCATGCCAAGCTTGGTAACAAATGGGCTCAAATGGCTGCACAGGTATATTATATTTATTGTTTTATTTAGTAATTTGTAACATTTTTGCTTTTTTGCTTTAATATGGGATAAGACATTGTCAATGGCAGAGTGACTTTTTTTTTTTTTTTTTCCCTTGTCTCTAGTCATGGTTTTTGTGTTGTCTCCATGCTTTGGAACATCTTTGACTAGCACTCTTGAACCTTTTCCCTTTTTTTCTTTTTCTTCTTCAAGATTTTGATCTCGATTAAGGCGTGGAATGTTCTGTTTGATTGTGACTTTGTGTTTTCCTATTTTTGTGTTTCCTCCAATTTCATTATAGTTTATGAATGTTCTAATAACAAAAACAGAAGTTTCTATGATTTATTAAAAGCAAAATGAAACTTTTTGTTTTTCCTCCGTCCTTTTGAACTTCGATTGAGTTTCTTTTGCCATTTATTTTTTTAATCTAGCTTTGTTTTATTTTGAGGGATGATCTAATGATGTCTTTTTCTCTGAATCTCAAATTACCATTTTTTTCCCTTTGCATCTCATGTATTTAAACACTACACTTTGATTTTGGACCCCACCATCTTAATTTAAAAGAAGAATGATATTATTTGTACTCACTTAAATATAAAATATCGTGTCGATAAACATGTATTCACCATTCAATAAAATTTTAATGGGATTTACATATTGACAAAGAAATTTCGTTTAATAATAAATATTTGTGTGCCATGATATTCCGTACTTAAATAAATATAAATGACATTTTTCTAAATTAAAATCGTACTCAACTTTAAGCCTTTTTATCTATTTGCTTTTTTGATATAATTATTCTTATAATTGTTTCTCTCACCATATAATAGATCCTTATGTTCTAATTTTGTACTTAATTTCATTCAGCTACCTGGAAGGACAGACAATGAAATAAAGAACTTTTGGAACACAAGAATGAAGAGGCGCCAAAGAGCAGGGTTACCTCTCTACCCTCCACAAATCCTAATCCAAAATGAACCCTCCAATGCATACCAACCTTACTTTGAACAACCACCCTTGTCTTCATCATCTGATCAATCATTCTCTATGCTCCTAGCTTCATGCTACCCTAAGAAACCCATCAATGAACCAACCCAATATAATTCCTCTGCTCCAAACAACCCTCCTTGTAATTTCACCAATAATAATAATAATAATAATAATAATAATAATAATAATAATAATAATAATCCATTATTGTCCCCAATTTCTCCTAATTATGGATCATCATCATCATCCAATTTGTACAATCCGTTTTTCTCTAATTCGAGCCAGTTATTGTCACCACCACATGGCTCAGCAAGTACTCCTGAATATTCATCATCTCATGATCACGCAAGTGGTGTTAATGAGTACTGTTGTGAAGAAGTTGCACCAATATTATTATTGTCATCACCTAAGGGTAATAGTGGCCTATTGGATGCTCTAGTGGCTCAGTCTCAAGGTCTCTCATCTCGCAATAAGAGGAAAAGCGCGGCAGTTGAGGAATGTGGTGACTACAACGATGATGATAAAGAGGAGGGAGGGTTATTGAAGAAGAACACCAATGGAGAAAATGCTGCTAATGTTGAGCCACATAGTGCTGCTGATTTGAGCTCTTCTCAATTGTCAAAAGGTACTATTTATTCTTTGTTTGTGTTTTGATCATTTCTTTTATTACTTGCATTGTGCATATGGGAAAAAATATTTTACTTCCCTACATTCAAAATCATTTTTAATTTAGTTCTTGAAAATTAAAAAAAATAAGTGCAATGTGATACTCACTCTAATCTTTCTGTTAATTAGTAATTAATTTAAAGTACACATTCAAGAAAATTTAGGATTAGGTTACATTACACTTATTTTATGTTTTGTAAGAAACTAATTAAGTTCAAGAGTTAAAGTGTAATTGTTCCCAGTTAATAATAGATTTTTTTTTTATAAAAATAACTAAATTGTGCATTAAAAAGATTTACATGATACACGGAAGATGTAAGCAAAAATTGAATAGACTCTTAAGTATGGTATAATTAGACATTTTTTTTTAGTTAAAAAGGCTAAATTACACATATAAAAATTTGGTTTATTATTAAGAGTTAAAACAATTTTTTTCCTTTTGTAAATTGTATACTTTATAGTTTGTATCAATAACTTATAAATTGTTAAGTTTTGGTGAGTGATTTCTTGTGCGAACTTGCTTGCCCCTTTTGAGTTTTAAGACATCATTAAATCATCGGTTTTTTTTTTTTTAATTTTTATCAAGATTGGATATATGACACTTTTAAGTTTTAATTGACAGGGAAGAAAGTGGTTGCTAAGGACCCATTGGAGGACATGAATTGCATGGATGATGACTTGTTTAGCCTACTCAACAATTTCCCCTCAGAAACGCCAACCCCAGAGTGGTACCGTAGAGGGGACCAGAGTCAACAATCATTGGGACTTGAAAAATCTCAAGCACCACCTGGCCCCACCGACCAAGAATTTGCTTGGACTCTTGGTACTTGCTGGAACAACGTGACTCGCATATGCTAATTGTGATAATCATCAATTAGAGGGCCAATTCTATTGCTTTCAAACAAAGAGATACAGTACTAGATTAGTATTATGGTATGTTAGGGTAATACTAATGATTAGAGAGGGCTAGAGTCTTAGAGCAGAGTTTAATTTCATAACATTGGTTGAGAACCATATATTAATGACCTGGAAGCATGCATGTGTAGTTTATGAAGTTATTTAGGTTAATTAGCTATAGCTAGCTAGGGTGATCAAATTAAGCACACAAGTTTATTCCCCTGCCCGGTCAAGATATCAAGGCTTGGTGTGTGAGAGTTAGACTTCTGAAATTCAAGTGTTTTTCATTTGTAGTATGTTATGCTTCAAGCAAAACTATCTTCAATTTGCAACTTTTTCTTTTTCTTCGAATCAAACCAACTATGTACCTTTTTACTTCATCTTAATATTTAAGATAAAGATTATTAGTTTGTGTATTTTTTTTTCTTTATTTAAAGGATTCAAATGCATGACTCTTTAATTTAATATTAAGGAAGATATTAATTGAGGTACTAATTCTCGACACCCCATTTTCNCGAACTTGCTTGCCCCTTTTGAGTTTTAAGACATCATTAAATCATCGGTTTTTTTTTTTTTAATTTTTATCAAGATTGGATATATGACACTTTTAAGTTTTAATTGACAGGGAAGAAAGTGGTTGCTAAGGACCCATTGGAGGACATGAATTGCATGGATGATGACTTGTTTAGCCTACTCAACAATTTCCCCTCAGAAACGCCAACCCCAGAGTGGTACCGTAGAGGGGACCAGAGTCAACAATCATTGGGACTTGAAAAATCTCAAGCACCACCTGGCCCCACCGACCAAGAATTTGCTTGGACTCTTGGTACTTGCTGGAACAACGTGACTCGCATATGCTAATTGTGATAATCATCAATTAGAGGGCCAATTCTATTGCTTTCAAACAAAGAGATACAGTACTAGATTAGTATTATGGTATGTTAGGGTAATACTAATGATTAGAGAGGGCTAGAGTCTTAGAGCAGAGTTTAATTTCATAACATTGGTTGAGAACCATATATTAATGACCTGGAAGCATGCATGTGTAGTTTATGAAGTTATTTAGGTTAATTAGCTATAGCTAGCTAGGGTGATCAAATTAAGCACACAAGTTTATTCCCCTGCCCGGTCAAGATATCAAGGCTTGGTGTGTGAGAGTTAGACTTCTGAAATTCAAGTGTTTTTCATTTGTAGTATGTTATGCTTCAAGCAAAACTATCTTCAATTTGCAACTTTTTCTTTTTCTTCGAATCAAACCAACTATGTACCTTTTTACTTCATCTTAATATTTAAGATAAAGATTATTAGTTTGTGTATTTTTTTTTCTTTATTTAAAGGATTCAAATGCATGACTCTTTAATTTAATATTAAGGAAGATATTAATTGAGGTACTAATTCTCGACACCCCATTTTCATTTTAGGTAGACTATTTAGCGACGTGAAATCTTTTATAATGAATAAGAACAATAATAACTAAGAAATGATGCTAAATTTCGTGATGGTACTCTTTTCACGTGTTTTTTTTTGTTTTGTTTTATCATGAGCAATGGTGATTCTTATGAATTCTTTTACTATAAACAAACCGTTACTATAAATCATTTGATAATCAAGAAATGAGAATGAATAACGTGACCTTGTATAGTTAAACTTGAATAGCTATCTTCTCTTAGATTGGGATTCCTACCAAATAGCATTGCTCCTCTTAATCAATGAACGTTTTAAGTGGAGATATATAACGAGATGAAAGAAAATTTTGACAGAAAATAATGACGAGTATTAATATTTGATGAATAAAATGATATGATCAATTCTATTTATTAAAATATGATATTCTAACAAATAAGTATGAACAAATTTTTTTACTCTGTAATATTTTCCTATTTGTATTACTTGTTGTTCACTTCCTTTTTCTTGTACTCTCTAGTTTGATCATAAAATAAAATGAGCCTGAGGATAACTAAAATATTTTCACTCAACTTTTGTAAGAAAACAAAAACGAAGAAAGATTTATTTACGAATAACAATTTTATTTCAATTTATTTCTATATCATATTAAAGGTTAAAATTCTTAAATTACTAGAATTGACCTAATGGCGAGAAATTTGAATAGTATATTGTTTTACATGGAATTTAGTTTGAGGACAGTATACCACATAAACCAAATAATTTTGTTTAAAGACGCATGGAATGGGTCCTTTTAGCAAAGATATACACGGATTTGAGGGCAACAAACACTTTTTTATTAGAATAATAAATAGTACTTGATACAAAGATTGTAATAAGAAAACATGTTCAATAAAATAAATCTAAGCAAATGAAGAAGTAAATTGAAATGATGAAGAACAAAACAAAAAATAAAAAAAGAAATGAGAAGTTTACTTGAATTTTCTCAATACTCTTTGTCATTGGGACTTGTTGAGATTTTGAGAATTGTTAACAAGTAAATTCCTCTCTAATTTTACCATGGGCGTCCCTATTTTTAACCTTTAGTGACATCTTCTTTTCTTGCTATGTGTCCTTATCAGCGGTTGCACTTTGAGCTCTGTATCTCCACTTCTCCAATTTTCCTTGTTTTTTGCTAAATGAGAGGTTATTGCTCTTCTAAAGTTGTGCACGTTCTTTGTAACTGTTACGCGTTGTTGGTAGGCACACCTCTTTGTAGATGATCTCCAATTTAAATTTAGATCCTCTCAACTCATTGTGTCTCAGAGGCTCTGATGAAAGCCTTTTTAACCACCTTCTAAGATCTTGACACAGCTTA
>QANU01058407.1:177446-203813 GCA_003254905.1 Nissolia schottii | reverse complement strand
ATTGTAACTGTTCGTTCCAATGTTCAAGTCTTGAATCTAGCTTAGCATAGCGGATTGATCTTAACTTGGTTTACAACTTAATTAATATAACTCTCGTTCATACAACTAAGTCTCAAGCCAAGATCAAAACACTAAACAAAAACTAGCATTAAGCATAAAACCATTCAAGCTAATCATAAGAAATAGATAGATTCATATGCAAAAGTTACATGGATACAAGCAAACTACAATAATGACCAAAATCCCAACAAAAAGAGGATTAGGAATCCATCTTACGAGAGAATCTCGGAGGCAAGGTCTAGACGCTTACCATGACACGTTACCACGCCGTCATGGCCAGGGCTTCGCCAAGCTTCCTCGATCTCCGGCTCCTTCACAAGCCTCGTCTTTGTTCCTAATCTAACCTAAGCTAAACTACCAAGGGAAAGTGTAAAAGAATGGACTATGGAGGGGGGAATGGGTGGAATGAATGATGCCTTGAATGAGCCTCAGCCTTCCCTATTTATAGGCAAAAGTTGGGGAGGGCCGCTCAGCGGTTTGGCACTGCCGCTGAGCGGTTTAGGGGTTTCCGCTAAGCGATAAATGCTTATCGCTGAGCGGTCTTGGTCAAAGGAGGCGGCTCACGTGGTTTCATTAATTGCTCCGGCAGCTTTTCAGTGGCGGCGCTGACTTTGTCAGGGCGGCGCCGCAATCCAGGGTGGCGCCAGCCTGGCGCATTTAATGCGGCGGTGAAGGTTGATGCTGACATACAACCGCTCAGCGGTACAGGTACCACCGCTGAGCGGTTCGCCCTTAAGCGCTGAGCGCTCTTCTTCATCCGCTGAGTGGTTCCTTCTGATTTCGTCCTTTTGTGCTCTTTTCCTTATTTGCCCTTTTGCTCCATTCTTCATGGGATTTTTCTTACTTGTTTATGCTTGTATCCCATCTTCAAAATATATTTAAAACCTACAAAATATGGGGATTACAATTAGATTATTCTTTAAAACATAAGCGGATAAGTGCCATTTTGATAGGTCGAATTTGCGTAAATTTGGCACTTATTAGGCTCTGAGAAGTCAGACCCTATTTTTAACATTTAAATTTTATTTAAGGTTTGGATAAGGTCGCCTATAATATGATATCTAGATCGATGCATTGCTATTTATTATTTCCACTTAAACCCTTCATTGTCGTTCATTAACTGTCATTAAGGAAAGGCTCTCATAGATCCCTTTCATACACTTGCTTGTTTGGTCGACTTTATCCTCCTTCACTGTTTATGGTCGACTGAAGCTCTCGATCGTAGGTTTCTCGATAAAGCTTGTCCTTGAACGTGTCAACAACGCTTTCTTTCTACCTTTACACTACCCTTAGATCTCCTCTTAGTGACTTTACTTAAATGTCCTTGCTATATATTTCAAATAACATATACTTAAGGTTCTAGGTCCAAACCTCATTGAATATAATTTTTTACATATAAAAAAAAGTTTAAAATTCTTTATTTAACATATATACATTTTTTTTAAAAAAATCTTACTTTTTTCTTCTCTCTGTTTTCTTTATCATATTTTATTCTCTTTCTACCTTATCTAAGCAAAGAGTTAGAGATTTGTTGATTATATATATCTTTCTCGAACATTTTTTTTAAAAGAATCACAATACTTAATAAAAGATATTAAATAAAAAATTGAGATAAGGAATTTTTTATTTAATAATTAAAATATTTCAAGATGATTAATTATTATGAGAATTCAGAGAAACTATATATATTCTCTCATTCTTATTCTTGAATATTGTATGCCTAAAAGATATGAAACACTTTGTGATCTTTATTATCAATAGAAAAAAGGGGTAGTTCACACTAATCACCCCTTCCCCAATCATCGCGTATTTCCCTCCATAATACTTCCTAGTTCCATTCATTCTATCACTCACGTACATGAAATGGGACAGAAGTAGAATAGTACAAGTTCCTTAAAATATGCATGACCTTAGAAAAAATTGCGAAGAATAGAATAAAAAGCATTAAAACCAAAACATTCACAGCTTCATTTACATAATATTTAGTTAATTAATTAATATTTTTCAACAAAAAGAAGCTTTAACTAATAAATTAAGGAGACACTGATTTCTTTATCGAGTTTAATTGTTATTATCTGACAATGAAATTTTTTTTTATATTGTCATTCAATTAAATCTTGATATATAAATAAAAATAATTGACTCTTTCTTTAATTACTTAATAAATCATGCATACCAAATGATTTAATTAGATGTTAATATAAAATTTTTTACCCTTTTAATGCTTAACAATTAAACTATTTCATCATTTTTCCAACAAAATGAAAAATATATGACCACGTATAGTGAACTCGATTCAACACCGATCTTCACCAACTTTTAGAAAATGGTTCGGTCCAAATATGGACCAAATAATATTAATGTGTCTGCTTTTGAAAACCTCACGTAGATTGCATGAGTAACATAGTGCTTTGCATACTTTGCCCTTAACAAGTGCATAAAATTAACCTCAAGAAACTATATATACTTAATTTCGGGGTCACGCATCCACTCTTTAAGCTAATGCTGCTCCTTGAATTCGGTAACTCTTATCCTCTTCTCTGAAGCATTCATCATGTCTTTTTAACCTTTTCCCTGAAAAGTTCCCTCTAGGCTCTTACACTGCTAAATGTCGGCTGAACATATGACTTCTTACACGGTTAATACGTGTAGCCAAGAAATGCATATATTAAAATAAAATAAAGTTTAAATATGTTTGAGTTTTGACAAATTTTTGAGATTTAATTTATGTTTTTAAAATATTATTTTTTTATTTTAATCCAAATATATCATAAAATATATTATTTTAGTCTTTGTCATTAATGAGATTCTATTAACTGCTAATGTGATTAACAGAATCATGTTAGCAATATTATGTGAGTAAAATAAATATACTCGACCCATAAAATATGGCCAAGCTGGGCTGGAGAAATATGAAAAAAAAATTAAGTTGACTTGACTTAAACTAACCTAAATTAGCCCAGGTTGCTTTGGGTTGGGCAAGTCTAATGACCTGAATACCCTTTTTAATATAATAATAATAATATATTATTATTATATTATTATTATTATTATTATTATTTGGAAAATATTTTGCCCTTACATATGCACTTGTTTAGTAAGCTTAAATATTAATGAACTCTATGATATAGAAGATATTATTAATTAATAGAGAGATAAGTGAGCAGAAAATATTAATAAACACAAAGAAGACTCACAATTACTAGTTTGTGAAGCAATTTACCTGATGTTTTAGAGTAGAACAATTACATTGGTGTAAATTTTGCTCTTGCAAATTTAGTCCATTTAATTTCAATTGTTTGACCCTTAATGCCAATGATTTGTGTTTATTATTAATTGCAAAAAAAAATGTTATAGTCTTGTTTGTTGTTACGTAACTTATGTAACCAAAAGATGACAAAGCCCTTCTAAATAGTTCAAGTATCTTGTACCTAATTGATGAAATTGAATTTAAAATACATTTCCATAATTTCCTTTGTTATATAGCAATATTCAAGCATATTTTACTTTAGGATTAATCCAAATTAACTCAAAATTAAGCCAAAATAATCTCAACATTATATAGATTAATTATTTTATTTTTAATCAATAAAATTTAACTACCCATTATTACCAAACTTTACCAACTTTAAATTAGTGTGTGTATATATATATGTGTGTGTGTGTATATATATATATATAAATTAAGTTGGACAAAAATTGGCCTATGAGCCAACCAAAAATTGGCATGAATAAAAATGGATTAGCATTTTACTAGCCTAAAAATAGTATAATCCAAAATGGTTCGGCTAGATATGGCCCAACCCGAATGGGTCGACCCTAACCAATAGCTCTAGGTGTAACTAATAAAGTTATCCACTAAAACCTCTTTATAAATAAAAAGAAACAATAACTTACTCATGCTTTGGGAGGTAGAATTTGTAGAAAAACTTAATGTGATCTAAACATGTCAAAAAACATATAGCACATTCAGATCAATCAGCGGAAACGAAAACAGAATTAAGAGAACCAACCTTCCGCCATTGCTTTTCTCTTCTGCTGCAAACAGTCCCGTTTGTTCCTTCAGTTTTCCAAACCCTCACTCGCTCTCAACTTGATGGTGTTTGTTTCAAAAATAGAGCAGTAGGTTCAGTGACCCAAAGAAGAGCAATGCACCCCCTTTTTATAAGCTCTGGCCATCACAGAGTTTGGTGAGGGAGGAGCTAAACGTGGGAGAGTTTGGGAGAGGTTATTGAAGGTTGTTGAGGAAGTGGGTTTAATGAAGCCCGAAAATGGACCACAAAAATAGGGCATGTCAAACCACCTCTCCAAAAATAAAGGAAATGAGGAAATTCTAACATTCTCGCACTTGGTCCATTTACTCATCATCAACCACAATAAGAAACAATATATATGAATCATGGCGATAGGTCCTCCAATAATGAGTATTATCTTCCATGTATCACAATACATTAAGTTTCTCAATACTATCCCTTAACTTAATGAATAAACCATATGTTCATTCTAGGTCAAGATCAAAGATATTTTCCCAAAAATAAACAATGTGCACAAAATGTATGAGAAAACATCAAATTGAGTTAAGAGTTTCATCGAAAACAATAAATGTACGTACAATGAAAATCACATCGTGGAACCAAGTCCCATTCGTACTACATGATCCTTAAAATTCTTTGGTGGCATGCCTTTAGTTAAAGGATCGGCAATCATCACCTCAGTGCTAACGTGTTCAATGACCACTTTCTTTTCTTTAACAGGTTCTCTTATGGCTAAATATTTAATGTCGATGTGCTTACTTCAACTTCCACTCTTGTTATTCTTAGCCATAAATACAGCAGCAGAGTTGTCACAGTACAACTTCAATGGCTTACAAATAGAGTCTACAACTCTAAGCCCAGATATGAAACTCTTCAACCATACACCATGTGAGGTAGCCTTAAAATAAGAAACGAACTCAGCCTCCATAGTGGAAGTAGCAGTCAAGGTCTGCTTTGCACTTTTCCAAGAAACAGCTCCACCAGCTAGCATAATAATCTGAATCTGAGTAGCTAATTACTTCCAGATTATCAGTTCGTCTGTACATAAGCATGTAGTTCTTTGTCCCTTGAATATATCTCATCACCTTCTTTTCAGCTTTCCAGTGGTCAACACCTGGATTACTCTGGTATCTTCCCAAAACTCCAACAACATATGCTATGTCAGGTCTTGTACAAACCTGAGTATACATAAGGCTTCCAACAGTTGAAGCATATGGAATATTCTTCATGTGTTCTCGTTCAAAATCATTTCTCGGGCACTGACTCAAATCGAGTTTGTCACCCTTCACAATGGGAGCTACACTTGGTGAACAATCCTTCATGTTAAATCTCTCTAAAACTTTGTTGATATAGACTTCTTGAGAAAACCCAAAATGCCTCTAGATCTTTCCCTATGGATCTTAATGACAATGACATAAGATGCCTCTCCCATATCCTTCATATCAAAATTCTTCAAAAGGAATTGCTTAACCTCATATAGCATACCCTTATCATTAGTCGCAAGCAAAATATCACCCATGTATAAGACCAGAAAACAAATCTTACTCCCACTGACCCTTTGGTATATACATTGATCCATGATGTTCTCTTCGAATCCAAATGAAGTGATGACAACATGAAACTTTAGATACCGTTGGTGGGAGGCTTGTTTCAAACCATAGATAGATTTATTAAGCTTGCAAACTAAGTGCTCACCATCACTAGAGAAGAATCCTTTAGGTTGTTTCATGTAAACCTCTTCCGCTAGATTACCATTAAGGAATACCGTTTTCACATCCATTTGATGTAACTCAAGGTCAAAATGAGTTACTAACGCCGTAATTACTCGGAGGAGTCTTTCTTAGATACAGGAGAAAAAGTCTCTGTGTAATTGATTCCTTCTCTTTGAGTGAATCATTTGGCAACAAGTCTAGCCTTATATCTCTCAATTTTACCTTGTGAGTCTTTCTTGGTTTTAAAAACCCATCTACATCCAATGGCTTTTACACCACCCGACAACAGTACAAGATCCCAGACTTGGTTAGATGCCATAGAATCCATCCCATCTTTCATGGCACTGTACCATAAGTTTGATTCTTTAGAACTCATGGCTTGTGAAAACTTTTCAAGATCATTTGCAGCTCTAATGTTGTAGTCCGATTCTTGCAGATACACTACATAATCACTAGGAATTGCTGAACTTTTGACTCTAGTAGATCTTCTTAATGTTACCTCATCATTTTCTTGAGGAATTTGTTGCTCAACCGGTTGTTCAATAGGTTTTTCAACATTGTCTTGATAGTCCTCATCAATAACTTGATCTATATAGTCATTTTCAACAATTTGTGGATATTCAATCGTTGGTTGTCTAACACCCGTTTGTACTTGAGGGGTGTGAATGACAACCAATCTGTTACTTGAGCTAGAGGGTTGAGTTTCATAGTGATCCTTTTCAGAAGCAATGTCCTGAAATTGATCACTCCCACTGATCAAGTCATTCTCAAGAAATTTTGCATTTCTTGATTCCACAATCCTAGTGCTACGTAATGGACAATAAAATCTATACCCCTTGGACTTTTCAGCATATCCAATGGAATACCCACTAATAGTCCTTGGGTCTAGTTTCTTCTCTTGTGGGTTATAAATTCTCACTTTCGATTGGCATCCCCAAACGCTTATATGTTGCAAACTCGGTTTCCAACCTTTGAATAACTCAAAAGGCGTCTTTGAAACAGCCTTAGCTGGAACTCGATTTAATATACACAACCGTCTTTAGTGCTTCAATCCACAAGAATTGAGGAAGTTTTCTATTACCCCTCATACTTCTCACCATGTCCATTAAAGTTCGGTTTCTTCTTTAGGCAACACCATTCTAATCCGGAGAACCAGACATAGTGTATTGGGCAACAATCCCATGTTCCTGAAGAAACTTCGCAAATGGACTAGGTGCTTGTCCATTTTCTGTGTATCTACCATAGTACTCTCCACCTCTATCAGACCTCACGATCTTGATTTACTTTCCACATTGTTTCTTCACTTCTACCTTAAAGATTTTAAAGGCGTCCAAAGCTTCGTCCTTAAAACGAAGTAAGTAGAGATACATATATCGTGAATAATCGTCTATAAAGGTGATAAAGTATTTCGTACTTGCATGCATATCTGGACAACAAATATTTGTATGTATGATTTCTAACAGGTTTGAGCTCCTTGCACCCTTTTTAGACTTGTTGGTTTGCTTACCCTTAATGCAATCCACACAAGTCTTAAAATCAGCAAAATCCAAAGTGCTAAGTACTCCTTCATTTACCAATCTCTTAATTCTCTCGATAGAGATGTGTCCTAATCTACGGTGCCACAACATAGAGGATTCCTCATTCACAACACATCGTTTAACCCCGGCGGTAACATGCATAGAATTATAAGCAGCATCATTTCGCAATTCAATATAGTAAAGACCGTCGAGTAATGCACCGAAACCAATAATTCCAGATTTATTAATTAAAGTAAAACCAGAATCTGAAAAATTAAAGGAAAAACCAAATGGCGCAAGTCTCGATACATAAATCAAATTCTTAAAAAAACTTGGAACATAAAATGTCTTTTCTAAATGCAAAACGAAACCGCTGCTTAAAACCAAATTGCAAGTTCTAATGGCTTCCACATGTGAACTTATCTTCCTGTCCAAACAGATGTATTGTTCACTTTCCACTGGTCTCCTGAGGCTTTCCATACCTTGCAAGGTATTAGAAACATGGATTGTAGAACCAGAATCAATCCACCATGTGTTATGATTAATACTAACCATATTAGATTCATCACAAACAAAAGCAAATGAAGTACCTTTCTTGTCATGCCAGTTCTTAAACTTCATGCAGTCTTTCTTCATGGGTCCCTTCTTCTTGCAAAAGAAACACTTTGACTCTTTCTTTATTGCCCTTATTTTTGGCATGATCCTTCTTTTTCTTTCCGTCAAAAGTCAAGTTCACCCTTTCGCTCTCCTCTATTTAATATCAAAAATATTCGCAGGTTGAATAACTGCAAAGAACAATCATACATGCTCATTCTATAATTTGAGACTAAAATAAATATCATGTTTTACCAATGTAAATCATGTCTTAATTCATGGATCTAGAGACATAAAACTTGCCTGTGGGCTAAAGTCCTACTCAATGAGATTCATATTGTAACTTTATGATAAAACTATCAAATTATGTTCATTCTCTTATTTCCTGTGGGTAGAATAAGAAATATAATATGATATTTTATCCTAATTAATCATACAAATATAATAAAATTCCTGTGGGCATATCTCATCATATCACATATGATTAATTACAATTAATGTTGTAATATATAATTAATTAAAGATGTTGTGGCTACTCCTTAATTAATCCATCAATTACTTAACATTAATCTAATCTTAATAAAGAGCTTAATATTTTAACAAGATTCTAAATAATGCAAATAAATTGAATATCAATGCATAAATATTATTTAACATAATTTTGCATGTATACCAATCACAATTTATACAATTTTCAAGAAAGAAATAAATATTATATGCATACAATTATTTAATAATTGAAAATATATAAACTCTTTAATCATTAATTTTAATGTGCATAGATTATTTAACTTAAATTTGCATGCTTAATGAATATTAAACATAAAATTTTCAAAATAAACAATAATATATCACATTAAATAAGGTATAGAATTCACCATGTCAATGTAACTAACGACATCATTACATTTATTATTTGTAGTTGCTAATGTAAATGCATTCTAAGTCTAAGGTGCAGCGATTTTAATGTTACTCTGCATGCTGAAGGTCCCAAGTTTAATCCTGGGCAACAACACTCCTCCGTTTTTTTTTCGTCTTCAACCTTGAACCGGGTCACTATGACTGGTTTTTGACCCGCGGACCCAAATACGAAACCCGACAATTTTCAGCCATTTTCAACACCAAAATTACCATTTGAAAGTGCAGACAACACAGAAACTTAATTCCAAACATATTTATGGTTTTAGTTTCAATTTAAAGGGTCAAAAACATGATACCCATATTCTACCATAACAGACATGAAGAGCAAGCAAGGCACAGGCATACAGAAGGCTCTGATACCAAATGTAGAAAAACTTAATGTGATCTAAACATGTCAAAAAACATATAGCACATTCACATCAATCAGCGGAAACAAAAACAGAATTAAGAGAACCAACCTCCCGCCATTGTTTTCTCTTCTGCTGCAAACAGTCCCGTTTGTTCCTTCGGTTTTCCAAACCCTCACTCGTTCTCAACTTGATGGTGTTTGTTTCAACAATAGAGCAGTAGGTTCAGTGACCCAAAGAAGAGCAATACACCCCCTTTTTATAAGCTCTGGCCATCATAGAGTTTGGTGAAGGAGGAGCTAAATGTGGGAGAGGTTGGGAGAGGTTACTGAAGGTTGTTGAGGAAGTGGGTTTAATGAAGCCTGAAAATAGACCACAAAAATAGGGCATGTCAAACCACCTCTCCAAAAATAAAGGAAATGAGGAAATTCTAATAGAATTATGTCTGATTAGCTTACTCACTTGATGTTCCCATTTACTTAATCATTGCAGCACTAAGCATGTGGTGTTTTGTGCCTAAATTTTACCACTATATAGACCTCAAAAGTTATCTTCAGGCATGGTTTACACATTCAAATTTAGTTATGTTAACTTTTAAAGGGCATTTGATAATTATTAAATTCTGTCGGATACTCTTCGATGGAAAGGACTGCATCTGACTATAACGTTGATATATGGGCTGGGAAGTGTGTTGATGGATTCATGATTTGAACTAAAGAAGTTACCGTCTGTAGTTTGAATATAAAGGAGAATCCAAAGTTGTTTTTCAAAGACTATTTCCTGGTAATTATAGAGAACTTGAGCCATTTGGGAATCTCCTTGCGTTCTGTGTACCCAACTTATGTCACAGAACTATTGATGAGCCTGGTCAATTTAGACACTAATGCAAGGGAGTTTTTATAGGGCTGGTCTTTTGACGGATGAGAAAGATCAAGGATGTTGTTGAGGTACAGAGTGGATTATATCCCGTATGATTCATATTCTTGAGGCTCTCAACCCAGCTTTGCTGATGTGGACTGAAATGTAATTAGAAAACTTCCTTATTTTACTCTCTTTGTTTTTTCAACTGTTGTTTTTCTGTTGTTTCTATTTCTGTAGACAAAGAAGTTATGTTTGCAACCTGGTGCTTGAGTCGGTTAGGGGTGACCTTATGGTTAAGTATTTATTTTAGTAGGATGCCAAATTCTGTATGTAACGTCTAATTTCTCTGCCATTTTTTGCTTTTTCCTATCTGTGTAATTTTCGATGGAGTCTATCATATTGAAAGAATGAGAGCAAATTGAAAATGGAAAACCAACTTCATTATAAGGCAAAGGCCTTCTTATATACAAGATGAAAGTTGCTTGTGTGGCAGGAAAACTATCTAACTACCATAACTGAATATAACTAACCTAACTACTTAACTAACTTGGAAGTTAAGTTAAAAGTGTGATATCTTACACACTATTACCCCCCCAAACTTGGAGCTAGGTTCAATGAAGGCATTGAATAGCCCGAGTTTGCTATGCCAAAACTAGAAATTTGAAGGAGGCAATGGCTTGGTTAGAATGTCAGCTAGCTGCAGTTTAGAGGTGATAGGCAACAACCGAATGAGGCCGTTATGAACTTTGTCTAGAACCAAATGGCAGTCTAGCTCAATATGCTTTGTGTGCTCATGAAATGTAGGATTGTGTGCCACCTGAATAGCAGAACCAATGTCACAGAAAACCACAGTAGGCTTGGAGGAATCAATGTCAAAATCCTTCAGAGAAAGGAGAGCCATTGAAGCTCGTATGTCACAGCCGCCAAAACCTTGTATTCAGCCTCACAGGAGGATTTAGAGAGTAACCTGCTTCTTGGATTTTCAACTGAGCAAGGAATCCCCAAAAAAGACACAAAAGCCTATGGTGGATCTCCTTGTGTCTGGGCAGTCGGCCCAATCAACATCACAATAAGCCTTTAGTTGAATGGTGGAAGAGGATGGAAGAAACATTCCCATGCCAAGAGAAGCTTTGATGAACCTGACGATGCGCATAGCTTCCTGCTGTTGTGGTGTAGTTGGATTAGACATGAACTAGGCCAATTGATTGACAAAAAAAGATAAGTCAAGTTGAGTTGTTGTTAAATAGATTAGGCGACCAATTAGCCTGCGGAATGGAGCAGGATCAGACAAGGGTTCCCCTGCATCTTTTGACAACCTGAAAGAAGCATTTATGAGAAACCATTCATTATAATTCGAAAATATCTATAAGTCTACAGAAATTAAGAATAATTATAAGAAAGATATATTAGCAAATGTATAAAGAAAGAAGATATAAGGACTTTATGTGCCTTAATTCTATTAGTAAATCTAACTTGAACAACATCAATTTATCTTGAACATTTTGGAGGAATTTATTTGTTTATTTTCATGTAATATTTTTATTATCAACTTGACTTTGTCAATGTGATACATACTTTATTCTTTAATTAGTAGTCTAAAAGTCGGTGGCTAAAAAATATAATACTTTTTTTTGTTTATTTTAATAAATGTCCTTTTAATATTTGAATATCAAATTTTCATTTCTAATAATATTTTTAAAACTCCACTTCACAACTTTTATTGTAAAAATGATTTAAGACACTTTGTATCTTATATTTATTTATAATAAACGAGTTATATAATAAAGTTACTTTGTCATCAGATCCGGTGCTTCCGATGACCCTGCAACCCCGAGCATAGCCAGTTGGCCGGCAATCATTCCCACGCCACCGGCCGCTGCCGATACGAACACATTTGACCCTGCTTTTGGGTCTCCCACTACTTTATTCCCACCCATGCTGCAAACCCCGGCACTCCTTCATTAATCACACGTATATATCTAATATGGTTTCATTTGTTCTGCTCAAATCTATATCATAAGAAAAAAAACAAAAACAACTTAGTTAGAAAATCCACCTAGACACCTTTGATAATCGGGTAGTGAAATCCCACTTGCACCATCAATTTTTAGAATGATCTCATCGGAGGACATGACATGATATTCAGCAAAAGGACAATTTGGACTAAGAACAAGGTCCCCCTCCTCATATTTACTGTCTTTGGATCGTATCACCCTTCCAATCCCAAATCCCGTTATCACCTGCAGTGCAATATATATTCCATTTGTAGATCACTAAGTTTCATGCATGAAAACAAATTAAATACTTATTATATGATGAGTCTGGTCAAGTTATGTCGGTGTGATCATTAGTTTATGGACACTAATACTAATTCTGCTTAGAGTTAATATTTAAATTGGTTTTTGGAAAATGTTTTGATATTCATCTTAATCTTTGAAAAAATTAAAATGTCATTGAAAAAATAAAATTAAAACCAACTTAGTCCCTAAATTTTTTCCATTGCCACATTAGTCCTGAAAAAATTAGGTGGAGAGACTAAGTTGATCCTAATTTTTTTTTAAGTACTAAGTACTTTAATTGTTTTAAGAACCAAGTTAGACACCAAAACATTTTTCAGGAATCAACTTAGGTATTAACTTGATCACTTAAATAATTTCTTATTTCTTATAACATATATTTTTTATCGATCAACAATCAAACTATAATTTTGTTTAGTCTTAATTGAACTATTAACATTTGAACCTTGTTAGTAAAAACTCGATTAATTCAGCCCAACCCAACCATAGGCTGATGAAGGGTCCAAGAATCTTCCATTGTGATCTTTTTATTTTTCATTCACAAAACTTGAACCTATACCAAAGGTTAGGTGCCAAAACCTATTTTTTATAAACAACAGGGCTTAAAAAAAATCAAGATTCTCTACTTTTCAAAATGAAAGGTAAAGATAATGTTCAATAGCTTACCATTCATTAGAGATGGTGAGATGAGATAAGATAAATATTACAAGAAAAATAGGATCTTGATCCACTAGAAAACGCCAAACACAAAAGATTACAACCCCACTATACGGGGAAAAAAAGGTATCAACCAATCAACTAACAAAGCAAGAGTATGAAAGCCTAAACATAAACTACGGTACTGTCAAATTAAAATGGTTTATAACTAGATCTATTTGTAATAAATTTAAAAAAAAAATGTAACTTTTTTTTTTTTGGTCTAGAAATGACCGACTATTAAGCTCCAACCCGACTCAGGAGATTTACCTGATTAAGTTCAAATTGGGAAAGGTGGAGGCCGTGAAGGGTAGCGGTGAGTCTGGTGCGTAGGTAAGGGTCAATGGAAAGAAGCAGGGTCTCAACGGCAACATGGGCATGAGGGATTGAATGAGTTGAGAGTGATCGGAGGTTGGAACACCATGAGGAGCATAGGATGCCAAGTGCCATTCTCTGCTTTCTACCTTCATCATGCTGCACGTGTGCTTATTGGGGAACGCTTGTTGTCAGGCATGAGCAAGGGTGTGAGCGCATGCTCCTCTTTTAAACTGCAAATTTTATACTGTTACACCCAATGCTCCTCTAATTGGTCAAGCAGAAATTAGAGAGAAAGGAAAATAGAAACAAATTAGAATTTGATATCTACTCTCATCATTATGTCTCACATTGTAATATACCGGTAGGGTCATGTTATATATAAGTCAAAAAAATAACACAAGAATAATTAAGGACAAAGTGAAAGATTACATTAAGATTTATTACAGTCTTTAGGGACTGACTTTAAAATGAAGGAATGAAACACGGAAGGTAAGTGTTCAATATCTTGTGACAACATATTAGGGACTAACCATAATCAAGAACATGTAGTGATTGGGACACTTCACACTAGGCCTTAACTTTTCCTTTTTATTTTTCATTTTTTGGGTTAGGCCTTAACTTGAACAACTACTTTTCCTATATTAGTGCTAGAGAATAAGGAGGCTAAGCTGTCCAGAAAGCTCTCGATCCCAATATTAATTTTATTCTTGGACTTGACCTTGCCCTCTCTTATGTATCCCTCCATATCTTTGGCGAAATCTCCAAAACGATGCCAATATGATTCTAGCATAAATCCCTCCATCCTCACTTCCTTTCCCACCATATTCAGAAGATTCCTAACGCCTTCTCTCTCAGTCCAAACCTGCACAAACACTAACATGTCACTAATCGGAAAATTAAACCAAAAATACATACAATTTTTTTTGAGTGAGCAATGCACAATGTTTAGTACTTTTGAGATATAATATATGTGACCCCATTTAATTCACCTTATTATATTGAGATATCATGCCGCAAAGTGGTATCCTTGCATGCTTGTTAACATGGTTAAGTACGGCTTCAAGCATCTTACCACCAACATTGTCAAGGTATACATCAATGCCATTAGGAAAGTATCTGCAAAATTATTCCAGTTAAAATACATTAATTACAAAATTTAATTAATTTCATAGAAATAAATGGTAAAAAGAAAATAAATTTAAAGAGAGAGAGAGAGAGAGAGAGAGGTAAAGTTCTACTATTACTTGGTTAAAGCGGCATCAAAATCTGATTCCTTGTTGTAGTTGAATCCGTCATCATACCCAAATTCCTCTTTAATGAGCTTCACCTGAAAAGTGTAAGATATATGTAATCAATAAAAAAAAAATTATAATTTTAATGAGCTCCACCTAATTGTTTGGATATAGTGTGTGTTTAGAAAAATGTACAAGGCGTTGTGTGTCAATATATGTTTATGTATCAAATTAAAATCCGATCGATTGCTTCTGGGTCAATGAGCCCGATCATGGGAAATGAGTTTGGGCTCTAAAACGTTTATTTGTTATGATGGAAAAAAATTGGTTATGATGACAGAAGAGAATCCAGCAAGTTTTACTCTACTAATTGCAGCCCAAGATTGGAACAGAAATAGTTGGTGTGGGCTAATTCCAGCCCAAAGCTGAGATTCGTTTATTACTTTGTTTCTTCCACTTATTACTAATAAAATAAAAAGAGATGGATATAAAAAAGTTAAATAAAAAAAACTTATAAGTCATCTATGAAGAAATACACTGAAATCTTTTTAATTAATTAATCATTAACAAAGAGTAGGTCCTAACTTTCCTCTTAACAAATAAAGTGACACTTTAAGCTGTGTCTTTAAAATGTCCTATATAAATGTCGACAAATAGTAGTCTTTTTGTTATTATCAATTATTCCATAAAGATCACAAAAAAAAAAAATCAAACAAATTAAGTTGGACATAGCCAAGAAAAGGAAAGCCATGAAAAATATACATCAAAGACCTGGCATGTGTATGTATTAAATTGATTATTGGCCCCGGACCCCCGCAATCACGTCACATGATAAAATGTGGAACCGACAACGAGTGTTGGCCAATTACCAAAGTGCATTGAGATTGAAGATAAGAATAAGATATGAGTCTTAATATTTTTGGATTCTATTAATGAATCTCGCCTCTATTATTGTTGTGTGTGTGTGTGTTTAAATATGAGATCTTGTACGTTTCTGCAGTATATTTTAAAAACATAAATTTATCAATAATTTTGATTTATAAGACTTAAAAAAATTAATGATAAATCAAGTTGTTAAAGCATGCGGTAAATGTGTCATGTATGGGTGCATAGCATACCTTGTGATCGGAACCAGTGCTGCCGATGACCCTACAACCTCTTATCCTAGCCAACTGGCCAGCACTCATCCCCACAGCACCCGAAGCTGCTGATATGAACACATTTGACCCTGGTTTTGGGTCTCCTAACACCTCTATCCCCACCCATGCTGCAAACCCCGGCACTCCTGCATTAATAATAGTTGCATGATTTTGAATTTCTCATGTGAAATGAAAAGCAATTTGAAAAGGCTTAGATATGAACATATGAACCTAAAGAGCTTAGATAATCCGGCAAGGAAACCGCAGTAGCAGCATCAATTTTTCTTAGTATCTGGGATGAGGGTACAATAGAATACTCAGCCACGGGAGCAGACGGAATCAAAACAAGATCCCCTTCCACAAATTTGGGCTCCTTGGATCTAATCACCCTTCCAACCGCAAATGCTGTAATCACCTGCAATAAATAAATAAATAAACAAAAAAGCAGGAATTAAGCGGAATTGTTGTTGATACCTGATTAATTAGGTATTGCTGGATGTATAGGCCGTCGAGGGTGCCGGTGAGTCTGGTGCGAAGGTAAGGGTCTACGGAGAGGAAGAGAGTGTCGATGGCAACGTGGGAATCAGGGATTGAGTCATGTGCGAGCGAGAGAGACACAGTTCTTAATTTCAGATGATCTGAGTTTGGTACACCTTCAGCAGAATAAGCAGCCAAGTACCACTCTTTGTTATCCACCACACACTTGTTCTTCTCCTCAACCGCCCCTGCCATGCCCCTCTTCTTTTTATTCACCAAGAGCATTTTTAATTGATGCTGCTGCTGCAAAATTTATGATACATATTTTGTTCAATGGGCCGGGCCGGTCCGGACCACAGGATAAGGAAATGGATGTCCTTATCATTAAAGCACCGTATATAGTTCGGTCGAAAAAGTCAAATGCGCTAGAAGGAGGGCTTGAACCTCCGACCTTGTGGTTAACAGCCACACGCTCTAACCAACTGAGCTATTCCAGCCACTGATGGTGTGGCACAAATTTTATTTAACAACATCTGTGGAGGCATTCATGGAAGGTTTTCCAATTTTCTGACGAAATAAATGATTATGTATTTCAATAAGATATTGACTTACGACTAGACGTGTCAAATTAATTATCAATTCTAATTTGTATAAGATAAAACATCAATTATAATTAAAAAAAATGCAATAAATCGAAACAATTTATATTTATATAATAAGATAAAGAGAATTATTCACTTTTGGTGTCCAGCATTTCTTTCCAATTTGTCTTGTCATTTTATTTAACAACAGATCAAAGACCTTCCCTTCGTAGGCCACACACGACGTCAAAATACTCCCTCCGAGCGTCTTCTTTATTCCGTGACATGGCTCCTTGGTCAAGGATTTTGCCAAGCTCATGAGCTGCACCAACAGCTCCAAGGGCAAAGGGACCTTCATTCACCCATTGTCATGCGAAGAGATTAATGAAAATGAGTGAAAGAGTGTGGGTGACGACAAATCTTGAGATTGGGGGACTCAGAATATTTTGACGTTCAAAACAACATTTTACTTTCTTTTCTTTTCTTTTCTTTTTTTCAATTTGAGAAGAAAAGCATGAAAAATGAACAGTGAGTAGAATTAAGTTCGGATGGTATGGGAATTATGTGTGATAACCCCAAAAATATTCAAACAAGTTTGTTACTTATAAAGTCATCTTAAGTTCATTAAACTTAAGTTTGGGTGTTTTAAACTGATAAATAAAGAAGCACTTTCATCAAAATTAAAAATCCCTATTAAATAATTTCTCAACTTTTATTATGTTTTGAGAGGTTAAATTTACCTATGATATTAGTGTGAAAAAATTCTCAAAATAAAACATCAAAATTAGCTTATTTTTCAATAAATAAATTAAATTTTATTAGTGTGGCATAAAGTTGACTTTTAATTTTTTTTTATAATACAAAGTCGATTTAAAACTGCATATATATTTTTTTATAGACATGTATATGCCTATATGCATATGTAAACTATATAATTTATGTATATAATATGAGGGTGAAATATGTTTTTAGTTCTTGTAAAATTAAAAATTTTATGTTTGGTCTCCAAAAATTTTTTTTGTTAGAAATTAGTGACTGAAGGAGATGTTAAATGCTAACGTGACCGTTAAATGTGACACATGACACCTTTAAATATGTCACATGTGGTGTTATGTGACACGTTTAACAGCATTTACCGTCTTCTTCTAACGTTAAGGACTAAAACCTACCAAAAACAAAAAAAAAATTCAAGAATCAAACACAAATTTTTTAATTTTATAAGGACTAAAAGCATATTTAGTACATTTGGACAAAGTACTAACACCTCCCCATTGAAAAATGCATACAAAAATTATCTATAAGTTGATTTTATAAAGTGTAAAATAAAAAAAATCCCAATTTAATAATTTCTCAACTTTAATTATGTCTTTAATTGTGTTTTAAGTGGTTAAATTTACATATGATATTAGTGTCCCCGTAAATTTGTTATACTACATAAACTTATATCGGAAAAATCACACCTCCATTGGACTAAATTATGTTCCAATATTTTTTTTTTTTTGACACAATACAAGAGAAATTGCTCGTATACATGAAACCGATAAAACCTTATCGGCGCACCGGAAGGGGAAAAAAAAACACAATAATAAAACGTTAACTGCTAGCAAGATAGAAACATAGCTACATGAGCAAATTTAACCTAGTTGCAGTATTCATAAAGATTGTCGTGGAAGGATATCATAAACTTCATGAGAAATTGTTCAAACGACTGAACTTACAACTAAGCCTAACTATTTAACATTTGTTATTTTTTGTCTTAAGAATTTCTTCTATTCACATAATTGGCGCTCGTGGATATTTCAGAACAGCAGCCCGAACGTGTTCTCCCCACTGTAAGTCATATACAGGAATCCATCTTCATCCTTGTTTTCCTCATATATTGCAGACATCATAGCCGCTGCAGCAGCAGAAAACCCAAAGCTCGGTTCACAAAACTAACTTCAAAGTTAACCAACCATTATAATGCTAAAATAATGATAAAATAATAATTCATTTATATTATTACCTGTTGGAGGCAAAATGTTCTTGACAAAAATGAAGATGGCCTTCTCAGGACTCAGTTTGATTCTCTTCCGCACCACATACACGAATTGGCCAACGGTCAGATCAGCAGGAACCAGATACCTACAGTCATCCAACAGGGAAATATAAGCTAAAGTCACAGAGCTTGATGAATATGCCCATTTATCAAAATTCAAAGAAAATTCATCAAAACAACTTTCCCCCCTTTAAATTTGGGAGGAGGTACAATGAGGGCAAAAGGAGAGTCATTTGACCTCCTATATATTTTATAATGAAGTCAGTGACACTAAACCAAAAGCTTGTTGGAACATGAAATATTAAGCATATTTAAATAACACCAATCAGAATAAAGAAGGCATATACACAACACAAACCATATTTACAAACATAGGATTTCACCATTCTTGCCATCAATTGTTATCACTATAGCCTCAACCAAAATCCCGCTTTCATTGTTGATCAAACTAGAGAGGTCTTAAATCATCCAATGTTGATATCAATTGTAGGGATTACACACCAATGAAACCATAAAATGCATAAAGCATTTCACAATACATTTAAGCTTAGCAGCGATTTCACACCAATGTTGATACATTTTTACCAATTCATTTCATTAATGAATTTTATACATTATTTACTACTAGTAACGAAAGAACATAACACAAGGTAACTGCCTTTGTCTATTTAAAATTTATCCACAATAATATTAGAAGTCACAAATAAAGTTTGCAAGCTAACAACATTTCAGTTTACACAACAAAACATTAATGGATAAACAATCAAAACATAGCAACTCTTCAAAACACATTCCAGCCCAACCCCAAAGACAAGATGACAGCAGTGATTGACTACAAGTAAAAGCAAGTGTCAACATTTTCCAACTTGAATGTAAAATTCACTTGACATTCAAAACTTCAAACAGGTAAATCATGCAACTAAATGTAGAAAGTAGCAACAGAAACAGGTAATAATACTTTGAACCAAAATCAGTGGACATAAACTACGCCAATATTTGTAATTTCTCTACCCAAAAAAACATAGAAGAAACTAACTTTTTCTTATCAATTTCAGGAACATCACTCTTCTCTGCCCTTTCAACAATTACCTACACCCAAAAGGAAAACCAAAGTAATAATCAATAAAAGAGATTATTGCAACATATGAACACAACAGAAATCAAATCTTACTGGAATTCTATCAGGATACTTTTCCCGAATCCGAGCAGCTTCAGCCTGTCTCCTTTCTGAAAGTAAGCAAAACCATAGAACATAAGTTAGGTGTAAATGTAATGGACACAAAAATACAAGTTTTATGTGCATTGAGGCATGATGTTTAGTGAATACTGCTCCAAATGACCAGCATATCAGATCACCCATGAAGAAAAACCAAAGTTATAAGCCATGCATCGACAAGACAACAACTAACCCCCATTCAAAGGAAGTAAGACAGATCAACTAACAAAATCCCTATACCTTAAGTCATCACACTAAGCTCAATGGAGAGATTGAGAAAAGTTTAAAAAATATAAAATATATTTTTATATTAAATGGGTAGAATGTAGAACTTTCGGCATATAGACATATCGTTTTCTAAAGGCAAACGCTTAGCGGGTCCAAAAATACAATTTTGTGAACCAAATTTCCAACTTTACTGCGAATAACACAGATGGTGATCATGATGGACTAGACCTAACTTTGTATATCCCAAAATTAGGAGTAAAAGAAAAAGACGCCTCAATTTTGTCTGATCACAAAAAATTTCAAAATTCAAATGCCCTAGACTAGTATCCGGTAATCCGAAGTACATAAAAAATCAATGAATTCCGTCGCAAAATATTCAATTCAACGAAACCCACAAAAAGAAAAATTAGGTAAACAAGAAAAGGGTAAGAAAATAGGGATAAACGAACCAAGGGGGTGCTCCATCTTGAATGAACTCTTCGCCATGGCAGGCAACAATTCTGCAGCAGAAAACGGGGAAAAGAAGATCCTAATTGCGGAATTAGGGTTTGCAATTAGGGCAGCGATCGACGAATTGAATTTTCAGAAAAAGGGAAAGAAGATAATAAAAGAAAGAAATTTGAAACTTCAAGAAAGGGACATCAGAGATTGCTTACCAAAGGGGGAGAGAGGAGAGTTAAGAAGAAAAGGATTAGCGATCAAAGCACCGGAAAATTGAAAACCCTCTTTTTTCTGTGCGGTTTCTTGCCGATCGAGAATGGGAATTACGAAAGCTCCACTAAACGACACCGTTTCTCGGACTTTGTTTTTTTTTTTTTTTGGTCCCAAATAAACTATTGGGATTTGGCCATAATTATTATTAAAACTCGGCTAATCCTACCCAACTCAATTGTAATTGCAGGCTCACCAAAGGATTAAATATTTTTTGCCTTGGCAAGGGTTTCTTTATCTTCAAGACCCAAATTCTAAATTATTGATGTCAGTGTCACCCCTACTGACTTTGTCAGTGCTAACTTTTCTACATATTTTTCTTTGACTCTGCTATGTTCCCCTATTTCTATGTAAACTCAGATCTATAAAAAATTATTAAGAAAAAAAAAATAGGACCTAGAAACAACAAAGAGATTTGACAAAGGTGGGTTGGGAATGCAGTGGTGTATGCCACTTTCAGAGAGAAAGGACGATGGTGCGACGAAGGTGAGGGAAGGATGAGGGAAGAAAATGAGAAGGGGAACCAAGGAGGAGGGTTGGAGAGGATGAGAGAAAAGTAATTTTGAGAGTTAGAAAATAGTAAAATATTACTTGAATCAATTTGCTCTCTAAGAGACCCAAGTCTAGGTTAAAAGGCTCCCGATAAGAAATCCTTCGACACAAAAATGATAGAAATTTTTTTTGAGTATAACCCCAATTTGGTCCTCCAATTTTACATGTGTCCCACATTAGTCCTCTAAAAGTTTGTCACCATATTAGTCTCTCAATATTATAAATTGTCACTAATTTAGTTATCCATTATTAAGTTTACTATTAATTCCAAAATTAAACTCACAACCACAACCACCTCCAATGTCCAACACCTGCACCCACTGCCCTCTCCCCCCAATTTCAAGGTGTATAAACGAAGTCCACAAAAACTAGCAAGATAATTACATCCTCCTACTATTTAGTATTTAAAGAGAGATCATTAAAGTAGCAATCTATTAAAGAGAGGCAAAATAGAGCACGAAAGAAAGTAAGATAGATCCTTCCTTGACAATGTAACTGACATTTTGAGAGCAATGCTAAATGGGAGAAAACTTTTAATTTGCATGATGGTTTAAAATCAAGAGTAATTCCCACTCCCTACTCATCATTTCTCACCATTTCTACTACCCATTTAGAATAAGTGCTACATGTGATTGCTCTTACCCCTCTTCCGAGCCAATTTCTTGCAAATCTTGCATTTGAGAATGCTCTGTATTCATTCCCAATTACTCCCCTAAACATAGCACTACATAGATTCCCATTGGCGCTTCTGTCAACTTCGGTCTAACTTTAAGCAGCCAGGTGCAGGAGGTTCGAAAATATTAACTACAAATAATGTAAGTATTTCTTACTAGCTTTTGTGGACTTCGATATACACCTTGAAATTGGGGGAGGGGCTTTGAAACACCCTAACTAGTAAGCCTATGCTTAAGTCATAAGCCAGACTTAATCAAGTTGTTATCTACTTGGTGGGAATACTTGTAGTTCCAATATGTTTTAGAATATATTCCTTTACTGAAAATATGGACCGATTAAAACTTTTTCCCTTGCATACAATTAAAGGTAAATTAGGAGCCACGCGTGATTGGGAACATATATTACGAACGATAGAGTCTTATGGCGTAACGATCAGGGACTGAGTTAAATAAAAGTCAAGATAATAAGCAATTCACGATAAATATTACAACAATTAGTGATCCATCATATATAAGGCAATCAGTAATTTACATAATTTGCTTAGTAATTTAAGTCACATACAACATGCTACTAGAAAGAGGTCTACAACAGTAAAACTAGGGATTGATGGAGTACTATCCATTGAGTCCGTACAAAATGTCACAGGAGGCTGTACAACTATCCCGTCACTACTCCTCTTCCGGATCCTCGTCCAGGTCTTCATCATCCTTCGAGTCTAACTCCATGGGGTCTTTTTTCCCTAAACCTTCTGTTGTACTTGTTGGGGAAGCTAGGACTGGCGAGTCATCGTCTTACTTGCGTCTCAGGCTATCTCGAGAATTGAGGGCAGGTCTCAATGTGCAGTGGAGGGTCCTGCCTCAGCATCGTGAGTGTGAGGGGTGAGGTAACATCTGAAGAAAGGGTTGACCCGCTTCCTAGGTCCACAATGGTAAAAGTGCTGCTAGGGAAGAGGTGGTAAGGAGTTCGGGTCAACCTCAACGTCCTTCTCGTACGAGGGAGTCTCGTCGTCTTTGTCGAGGACAATCGAAGTGGCGGGCGTCGATCCAAGGCCAGTGGTGGGTAGACATATGTTCGCCCCTGTGACGACTCCGATGAGGGGGTCAAGCAACGAGATTTGACTCCGCGGTCGCGTCTGATCTGTTGGCAGCACACTCGTTGCTGTCATCTGGAATCACAAGCGAATGGGGGTGAGAACAATGCGTTCTCAGTGGAGATCTACGACAGTCGTTACTTTTCTTTAGCTCAGGAGGTCTATAAGTGTCATGCCATTTTACTTTCCCTATTTCATTTTTATTTCTTGCTACTCCTGAAGGGCTTTATGTAATTTATTAAGTGTAAGGGGATAATCTAATCTTTACCCTAGTCATTATGGATTCTCTATCGTGCTTCTTATTATTGCTCGTCACAAGACTTAGGATATTCGATAGGTTTATCATAAGGCAATCGGGTCATGCCCTCTTACCGCCCATACGTTATACATATATAGATATATATACATACATACATTTATAATTCATGCATGAGGGGCTTAGGGATTTTCTCTTACGCACCCTAAGGTTGGGTCCTCTTCATTACTTTCTGTCCACCATTCTCCTTTGTAGCCTGTGGGACCGTCGCCTCCATTCGGCTACAACCCACTTACGTATCCATACCGTCGACGACCAGGCAGCGCTCTTTACCTGAGTGGTAGCTAACCATGATTGCTCGAAAGCATACTTCGTCAACCGACGATAGGTAGTAACCATCCAGCTTGCAGAATGGTGAGGGGCCTCCCTAACAGTATCACCAGGAGTGGACTTGTACTTTGCATAACATTCTGTTTGACTTGACCTTTTGCCTGCCCCTTTTGGCAGCCTTAACTTTCGTTCCTTGGCATAACTTTACTTTTCATTCTTCCTTTATCTTTGAATCTGAGCAAAGCCCGCATTCCGGTCTAAGTCTGCGTTTCTTGATCATAAGACCAGTCCATCTTGCTAGACTGGCAGGGCCTTATCGCACTTGATGTGCCAAGAGAGGGGATTCCTTGTTACATAACAACGTACTTAACTATCAGGTCTTCCGGTCCCATCATGGCCGAAACCTTCCTAAGATAACTCATTTTCCTAAGGTTCAGTTATGATCTTCGTTTAAAGTTAGGCGGTAAGTTTCTAGTGATCTAGGGTTGTCCTATACGCCTAGTGACAACTGCGTCCTCATGATGCATAATAACATAAATATAGTTCATAATACATACCACACATCAACATAAACAAAGGAACTTAAGACTGGGTGAAACACCCTAGCTAACTGTTTACCCGTACGTAGTAAACAAAGCTCACTAGGTTGTTGTCTACTTGGTCGGAATACCTTAGTCCACAGTTATCTTTTAAAAATAGTCATTGCTCATAAAATAAGGACCCGTTTTGAACTTTTGCTTGTATTACATTAATACTAAAATAGAGCCATGCGTTGGAATAAAACAGATATAACAAAGCGGATAACAGTATGATAAGTAGAATATGTAATATACATCCATTGGGCCCACCATACAAAGTCACGTCATTGTATACATAATAGATACATAGATCAAAGTATCATATACAGAATCCAAAATACACAGCATCAAAATACAAGGACTACTGAAATGCTGCTCAGTATGTCCTTGGCAAAACTAAACCACTATATCTCGCTAAGCTCATCCAATCATAGCCGCTCATGGCTCATCTGGCGGCTCCTCTGCATCCTCAAAATAGGACTCATCATCTTCTGTACCTGAAGTCATAAAACAGTGGGGAATGAGAACGGTAGGTTCTCAGTGGAAATAACCTTAGTTCCTGAGTCGTACATCAGATTATGTCGGACTTCAGGCCGCTCAGAGATCTCTAGTGAATATACCTACTAAAATCCCTACCATTTATTATCTGGCCTATATGAACGGCTTTAACTGCATTAGGTGATCTGGGAACTACTCTTGCTTACTACATTCTCGTGCTGATTAACATTGCGTGTAGACCGTCTCGAGCGTGCTCTTGACGGCACTGCATAACAGCAGATTATATATTCAAATCAAACTGAATAACAGCATATAATCAGAGTACACTCAACATAACAGGATCACTCAAATATGCATCACAGAATCATCCAATACAGACATAACAGAATTCAGCAGAAATACATGCAGCAGAATCATCAGCATAACCTGTCTAACAGAATGTAGCAGAATAACAGAATAAAACAGCATGACAGAATATAACAGCATAGCAGCATATAACAGCGTAACAGAATACAACAACATAACAAAATAGGTGTTATTCCCACCATAGTAATGTCCTCTGTTGACACTAGTATGACGGAATAACCTCACACCCTCAATATAGGCCGACACTGTCCAAACCTTACTGCGGTGGGCTTCCACCTGCCGTGTGCCCCCTCGGGACCCCTCGACAGTGGGCGGATATTATACCCCCACCTAAGCTTGCCCCCTTTCGACAATGCATAGGCGTGGTAACCGCACACCTCCAGATATGCCATGTCGACACCACCTGTGTCGGGCTTCCACATTCAGGATGCCTAGACCTCCTGAAGTGGGATCATAGTGGCTCACGTGATCACGTCCTTTCAGCATAGGCATATAGCCTTTTTTTCAGCATGTGACATATAGCCATATTTCAGCAGCATTGGGCCTTATTCAGTAGCATTGGGCATTGGCCCTAGTTCAGCAGCATTAATAGTACTTGCAGCATGGCATACTGGTTTCCCTATGGTTCATTTCATCATAATTACTTATCTCTGAGTGTATTATCATGTCTTTAACTAAGTGTCTCATGAATGCACGATATATCACAGATTTCATCATAAAGTACACATAACATGCATGGTCAATACTATTTCATGAAATACAGCATACACGTGCATCCAATTCAACTATCAATCATCATTACAGCATCAATACCATACTATGAGCCTCAAGAGGGTGCCATCAGCTTTCCTTAGTCTCAAGCCGCTCAGCGAAAACTGATGTTCGCTCAGCGGTTTGAGCTTATCCGCTCAGCGATAGAGGTGGTATCGCTCATCTGTACTAACCTCATCGCTCAGCGGCTGAATTTTGTCGAGCCTTCTTCCACCGCCTTAATTTAAAAATATCTTTTCAACTTTCCACGTAAGCCATGTCTCGCTCAGCGG
>QANU01058407.1:59572-176488 GCA_003254905.1 Nissolia schottii | reverse complement strand
TCACCGGACGTCACGAGATCGTCAAAGAATTATTTTTAACTAATATTACAGAAATAAAATTAATCTTTGAATTTTATTTTATTTTTATCTCACCTTTTCCTTATTATTATATTTTTAATTCTTCCTTAAATAGCATTTTAATTGAAGGAAAAAGTCGGGTTGTTACACTGGGGGCTGAAATCCTGAGTCATTCAAATGAACTTACAGGAGTCATTCGAATGCCACATGATTCTGGCTTGGATTGGTGCATAAGAATGGGACATTCGAATGACCTATGTTTGGTCATTTGAATGACTTAGGCCTTCTCTTCTCATTTTGCAAAAATGGGGTTTCATTCAAATGACTAAGGTCTGACCATTTGAATGACTCACTTCTGTGGCCCTCAGTGGTTGAAATTTTCACAATTCATTCGAATGACCCAAGGTGTTCATTCGAATGTCTTGTAAACTTTACTCTCTGTTCTTAAAAATCTTTCGTGGTTCATTCGAATGACCCTAGGCTTGGTCATTCGAATGACCACAGACCTGTGACAAGTATCATGGTTCTTTGCTTACCATCCATGCACCAATCCACTCCCTTCATTCACAACAATACATATCACTCACATAGACCACCAAGATGGCGGTTTAGACCTAACTACCCACTTTCTATAGAAGGTTAATGGTGAAGAGGGTGTTGAGGAAAGAGTTCCCCAAGAGTGCTTGAAATCCAAGCTAGTGACCACCTTTCTCTAAGAGAAATCTTGAAGATGGAGGCTAATGTTTTATGTGGTTTCTTGAGGAAAGATGATGAGTTTTTCTTGGTGCTTCATGGAAGAGAATGAAGGAATAAAATGGTAGTGTGTGGCTTTGTGGTGCTTGGTTTGGCTCAGGGGAATAGCAAGAAAGCTTAAGCTTTGCTTGAAGACAATGGTGGATGCTTTGGTGGCTTGGCTCTTTGGTTTTCGGAAAGAAAATGTGAGGTAGAAGAAGGTGAAATTGGAGAGTGGTAGCTGATGGAGCTTCGGTCGAAAGGGAGTAATGGTAGGAAAAATGAATTAAAAAAATGAATAAGGGTGACATGATGGGGTAAGGTGTGAATAGTGCTAGGTAAGGCCATGGGTAAGGTGGTGTAAGAGAGTTGGTGATGGGGTATGGCCTTGTGATTTGCACGACAGATTTGGGGGAAATTTCTCCCAAAATTTGTACCGTGTTTAGTTGTATTTGGTCGTTAACTGTCCGAGTACATGTATGTACACGTGCGCAAAAAATTAACGGACGACGTAAAAATTATCTAAACATAATCGTGCATTAATTAAGCACTTGAAACGTGGAATTTAACTTAATCTTAGGTACGCGTAATTTTTCTCTCACAAGAGTGTATTTTACGGGTACCGCCGATACGTGCTTAAATTCCGGTAACGACCGAATATCGTCACAAAAAAAATCACTTAAACACATAAGCGCATTTTGCAAACAATTCCAAGAAGGTTTTTAATTTAATTTATGATACTCGTACATTTTTCCTTTCGCAAAAGTCCATATTACGAGTACCGTTGACTCGTTCATAAATTCCGATGACGACCGGGAATCGGTTCGAATCTTGTGAATTCCTACGAGATCCTGAAACCCTAATCTTAACATTGATTTTTACAAGTTAATTGTAATTGTTAAATTTTTTCCCGTTTTCCCTACTCTGCTTATAATTATTTACTTACCAAAATTTCGTAAGGGGAAAATTTTGGGATGTTACAGGCTTGACATGAGGTGGTTGTGGTTATGAGCATAATTTTATAATTAACAGTCATCTTAATAATAGATGACTAACTTGGTAACAACTTAAAATATTGAGGGACTAATGTGGGGATAAACTTTTAGAGGACTAATGTGGTGACATGTGTAAAATTGGAGGACCAAATTGGGGTTCTACTCAAACGAACTATTTTTTTACATAATAAGAAATTTTATTAGAAGAGGAGAAAATGGTATAAAAAGAGGATAAGATATCCTCACAAAATACAAAAATAGACGTACATACGAACAAATTGTGCAACAAAGCATGTCCCCTTTGTATAGCAGCTAAAGGAACCGCATTAAACAAACTGTGTAGAGTGACATAGGGATGCCAAAAAAGTAATCATATCCCAAACAAAATCAAAAGTCATACCAAAAAAGGGGCACGCGAAATATCATAATGTAACAATTTTTGAATCCCTCGACATTTCATTTAGAGAACTCATATTGAAAACAGCATGCAAATAATTGTTCATCAATATTAATCCAAGTGCGCATGAAAAGTAAAGCTTGGCTTATTGCCATTCTACACACCACTGTTATTTTTGTGTTTAAGAAAGAGTGGGAATGTGGTGGAACTGGTTCAGAAAGTGTGGTTCAAGAGGTTTTCAAAAGTCCCAACCCCCCCCCCTCTCTCCTCACTTCAACTCCCACCAAAACTAACTCGCTCTTGACTTTCCCTCTCTTCTTATTCTACCCACTAACCACTTTCTCTAACTAGCTTAATCTCTATCACTAACTGAATCATGCATTTACACATGGGCTCTCTTATACTTTCGCCCTATTTCTCCCCTAAACTTTCCCTGTATAAACCTTTTTTTAGAAGAGGTCTCCTGTCATATTTGCGGGGATGGAAATCTAGCTTACATATGCACCGGTTGAACCGATTCAAGTCACTGCACTGGTTAAGTTGGTTGAGGTAACCAAACTCCTAAAACCAGTTCAAAGTGGATTTATTCTATTTTCTCCATCTCTGTTTCTCTATTTCTCCCAAACAAGCACTATTGGCACTCAGAGATCCAAAGGCAGTTATGGTGTACGTTGTTGTTTCGCTCCAGCAACCTCCACACCCGTAATGGCGGCACCAACCCCTCAAGTCATTGGAATAGCAAAACCACCTCTCCCCCAAGTCCGACAGCACCCATTTTGGCAACACACCATCATCGGCACCATCAATGTGCTGAGCCCAAGTAACTCCTCAACAACCCAGCCGCCACCGAAAACACTTTTGGCAACAAGTTTCTACTATAGTTTATCTTTTTTTTTATTTTTTATTTTACTTTGCTAGATCCAAAATCTTTCAACTTTTTTTCTTTCATGATTTTCATTGATCCAGAGGCAAAACTGTTATTTTCCAGAAAACCAAAGATCCACACACAAAACCATAATTGTTTTCCAAAAGCCATAGATCCAGAGGACTTTTTTTTTTTTTGGTTAGAAATAGAATCTTGTGATTCAGTTACATGGTTTTACTAAGTGTTTTGGTTCACTGGATTCTAAACTAGTTAACAAAATTACTAGTTGATCAAGCTTTGAAGCGCATCGGTTTGGTTTTTGAACCAAAAACTGATTCAATAAGTTTTGTTCAGTTCTTACTTTAAAATAAATCGTGCACACCACTCGTAGCTCTACCCATTTTTAATACTTATGTCTAAATCTCTCTTAACATAACGTGGTCATGTTCAAAACAAACGTGAGAGGATCCTAATCAATTAATCCACACTCAATGAGCTTAACACATCAAAACTCTCTTAGTCTCAACCATATGCAATTGGACACAAACAAGAAAATTGAGCACAAGGCATAAAACAGATAAATAGCATTCCAAGCATCACAAGTAATGCACTTCAAATTTGACACACACTAAAACGTCATTAATTTCAATGCGCAATCAAATAATAATTTATAAAACTAAATCAACCCCAAAAACGTAGTAAAGGGGGCTAACCTAGGTCGTCTCTCAAGGAAAATGTAATATCCTGCCTACGACGTTTTCAGATCAAGGATGAGTTGAAATCTCTAACTAATACACAATTCACTTAAGAAACTACGATCGTCAATCTCCTAAGCATATATTAATACAGGAATTAAAACTAAGATCTCAGCATTTAAAACTCATATCAATTATGTCCCAATTGCACAACCTAATTAAATCTAATTAGTTCCCAGAAAGTTCTCGTGATCGCTATATTACTAATTAAGGGTGAAACAAATTATGAATAAACATTAAGTACAAGATCTCGAATTAATCCTAATCTAGAGTTACTGCATGCAAGATATTAAGAAACTATTCTTCCATGGATGAAGGATAAAAACTCATAATAAATAAATAGAATAAGAGAATGGAAAATAATAAAAAACGGGTCGGGGAATGGATCCCCTCATGTGAGTTTAATTTTTACATGATATTGTGACGTTTGATCTCTCATTATTAATTCTTTTTATTGCCTATGCCATGTCATATACAATTCTCACCTCAATTAATGGCGAGGGATCATAGATTCATAGTAATCAATCCCTGATAGCGGTGCATAACTGTTGACCCTAGAAACGCTCTAGCGGGATAGCACATAGCTCGATGACCACTATTTAGAAAAATATATTTGTAGAATCTATAACATATAAACACTAGAGAAAATCTAATGTATAAACAACAAGATAGTAAAACAAAAATTAAATATCATCATCATGCAATAGATATTACAGAACCAAATCTTAATGAAACTTATGCCTCTAAGACTCAAAGAAAATAAAATATACATTAGAGAAAGGAGGAGGCCAAGAGGCAGCAGGCTAGCAGCATAGAAAACAGAGGAGCAAGGAGCAGGGAAAAAATAGAGAGAAAATGAGAGACAAACACAAGAAAGAGAAGTGGGGAATATGGAAGGACTGAGACTTGACCATGGGTTCGTGTAAGAAATACCAATCGATGCTCTCTTTTGCTTTTACACATTAGGAACTAGAAGAGGGTGAGATAGAAGATGAGTTGCGAGGTTGAAGGTAGGTGGGGGGGCAAAATCAAAATTTTATCAGTTTAAGTAAGGGTAAATAAGAGATTTCATTGAATTAACTAAGAGTATAAGAAGTTAATAAGTATGGGTAAAATTGAAAATTCGCTAACATAAGTATGGGCTAACAGGGAATTTCAGCTTTATAAATAAAAAAATAAAAAGTAGGGTTTCCATGACACCGGAGGTGCCGATGGCACTCAACATCAACAACACCCAGATTGCGAACGCTACATCATGATCTCCGCCGCAAAATGCTGCAAATCATGCAGCAACAGCCGCTACCGACAAGCGCAATGCAGCAAACACTGCATAGCGGCCACCCTTCACGACGCGGCAATGCAATAGCGGCACTATTGCATGCTATTGACTACCCTATGAGAGATCACATGTGACAAGATCATGTGAAAAATCCATATGAAAGAATCAATTCCTTGTAAATTGTGGTAGCTAACCAATTAATTATAAAGCGCCAAAGAAGGAACCCGACCTTGCATATTAAGCTCAGTGACACATTGAAACAACATTAAAAACAAGAAATACAACATGTTATCATCTTGATGGAATTTTAGGGAGTCTTTCTAGTCGAAAATTATCGATTGTTCCAAAGTCTCCATCATGTGAAATGGGAATGTGCTAAGAATGTTTGTCCAATCTGTTATTCACTAACCAAAATCCTATATATATACAAATCACATGAAATGCAGACTTTCTAATATTCCTAATCTTTGATCCTGTATCAATCCATGCTAAATCTAGGATATGTACAGACATGTTTCTATATTTGGTTCCAATCTTCTAATTATAAATTGTATCCTTAATTGATTCTAATAACAAATTATATCCTTAATTGTATACATTCCCATATTCCCGTAATAGAATGACATCATTGACCACATTTGTTGGCTTCAACAATTCTAAATGGGCTTGTGAAACTTCAATCTTGGCCAAAATTGCATCTCTCTCCTCCTGTTGATGCTCAATGCTCAGGCTTGGAAGTAATTAACAAAATAAGAAAGGAAATAGATGTTTTTCAGCACTTGCCTAAGCTTTTTCATTACAGAGTAATCCTAATAAGAAAATCCACACTAAAATTGCCCAATAAAACAACAGTGAAAAATCTGGTAAAGAAAATAAAATTTTATTAATAAAGCATGAATCCCGGGTGATAGTAGAATCATAGTTCTATTGCCTTCTTGTTATCAGTGAGTATATTTTGCCATATTAGTTAGCAACAGAAGTAGAAGCATTGTCGCACTAGTTGATAAAGTAAAATCGTTGAAATCATGTTTGTAGTATGAACCAATGGTCCTCTGCAATCAATCCAACAAACTCAAGTCATAGTCATAAAGCAACAAAAAAAATATGCAAGAATAAATTTGTCCAGGCTAGAAGGTATCTAAGGAGGAATTCAACCAGAGGAAGAGAAAAAAATATTTACAAACCTGATGAGAAATTAATTGAAACTGAAAATTATTGAATTCATGCCAATACCTGATACACATTCAAAAGCATAAAATCAATAATTGACATCAAGCATCCAAAAACTTCATAGAATAAAAAAATAAAGATCTATCAAACTATCACTATCAATATTCATAGTCAATAATTTTTTCAGGGATGAGCTATGAAGCGTTGTGTCATCATTTTGTTAGTAAATACGATAAGGTTAAGGAATAGGGAAAATTATACCGCTCCTCTAATTTTTTGAAGCGGCTTGATTTTAACTCTAGCTCCCTCAGCTCAGCAATTACTTGGGCATTCTGTCTCTTAGTTTCTTCAATTGCTGCTTCAAGCCTTCTTTCTTGGAACTTGCTCAATCTTAAATTGCATTCAAAAAGTAAATCACTAATGAGGCTTCAGAAGAAAAAAAAGAAGGATGGTAAACTCAACAAAATTATGTTAAACAAAGCAAGGTTTCTAAGGATAAGAACATTTCATATTGCAATTCCATATTTACACTAGAAAGGATGACAAGTATAATTTTGAAATTTGAAGGAAGCTGTTGAGACTTGTAAACCAATCATTCCACCTTGAGACTGAAACGAGTAGCATATCTCTCATAGATTCCTCAAGTAATAGTAAAGTAAGCACATTGGAGATATATAGTAAAGCTGATGAGTACCTTCAATTTCTCCTTGAGAAAATCAGCCTCACTTATGACATGATCTCTGGCTTCCCCTTCCAAACGTACGTTTAAGACAGACAGGCTTCATATACTTTAAATGGCCGCCATGATCAAATCCCAAGGGCGACGAATGGTTTCCAGTACCATCAGACGCAGACTCAGATTTGTACACAACCACAAACGAGGACGAGGAGGAATTCCTTGAACCACAGGTCTTTGCTTCGGCAACACAAGATGCTAGTTGTCCATTCTAGTGTTACTTAATTAACACACTATATATTGGCATCATGAATGGACAATCCATGTAGACGCACTATTTCCTTGACAAACACCCTAGCCAGCCACGTCACAGGCATTATATATAAGAGTGTGTTAATCCAATGAAGTGGCCATGCTTACTTGGTGAGCCAGTCTACCATAACATGAATAGTATCCAATCCTTGCGATTTATGGAGCCCTCTGATAAAAACCATAGATACTTCTTCCCAAACCAGGTTAAGGATGGGTAGAGGTTGTAGCAGCCCGCCAGGCGAGATGGTCCTTCGCCAAATTTCACAACTTTTAAGAAATTGCCACATTGATTTTTGCATGCCTTCCCACCATAGTAACCTAGATAGCCTCTTTATAAGTTTGAAAAATTCCCAAGTGTCCACCCATTGTCGTGCTATGAAACTCATGCAGGATCAAAGGAATTCGAGGGGACCTTTAGGTATGGCCAGCCTGCTTTTGTAGTAGAGGCTCCCTCCTGCAAGTTGGTACTCAGTCTTTCCATGAATGAGGGAGTACTACATAATCCCTCACAGCTTAGAATCTCACTGCAACTCCTCTTTTATTCCTTCCCATTCATCAAAGTTGACACAGGATTTAGTTTTGAGGGATTCCCCACGTGAGACTGCATCACCCACTCCATTATCTTTTCTAACCTTATATTTAAATTCAAAATCCAACCCCAACAATTTTTAACCTTGATCCATCAAGACTAAATCCTATCTAAAATAATTTGTCAGAAACGATATCTTAACAATTTTTTTTTTCAAGAATAAAACACAATTTATAATTTTTTATAAAACAAAAACATATTTAACTATAAAAAAAAAAGGTCTTATGACTAAATAGGAGTGTACAAAACCCGGTCCGGCCCGAAGCATTCGGCTCAAAGATGATTGGGTTTATTCGGGTCTAGGGTCGGGTTTAGGTCTTTAAAATTGGCCTGGTCAAAATATAGGGTCGGGTTCAGGTAAAGGAAAACCCTGCCCAACCCAGCCATGTATATTTTATGGTATAACATTTTTTGGATAATCTATTGCAGTTAAACCATATGTCTATTTTGGTGTGTAGAAAGTAGAAACCTAGTACATAAAGTATGTATAATTTTCTTAATTTATGCATCTTAATGAGTACACCCATTATTTTTTTATTGTTTGTGTTGTGCACTAAAACTATGGAAGTTTGAATGGGAATGCTAAGATTAGAAATTTTATGTCATTTTGTTGTTGTGTTTGAAATTAATGAGTATTTAGTTAGGAACTATGATATTTATTCAAATAGGAAGCAAAATGAGAAATGAAATAGTTGGTTTGCAATTTTTTCAACTTCATTTTTTAATGGATGACATTTTTTATTTTTTGGTTTGAGATAGCATTGACCCGTTTTGGACTTAGTCTAAACCCAAGTTTTAACTCGGCCCAAAGATAATTAGGTCTATTTGAGTTTACGGTCGGGTTTGAGTCTTCAAAATTAGCCCGATCCAAATATATGGTCGAGTTCAGGTAAAGGTCAACTCGGCCCAACTCAGCCATGTATACCCTATGACTAAAGTAATGTATACCCAATTAGTACATTCCTCTTTTAAACAAAGTCTCACAAGCCGGTTTTAGTACTCTATCACTAGTAAATATTCCTCTTGTAGATCATCATCATCATGACATTTGATTCATTTTTTTGGATTTTTCTCATTAGTGAACTATTTAAAATATTTTTGTGAGAGTTCATTGAGCCCAAAAACTTGTATTTAATCTCAATCATTTAGACACTTAAATCATCAAATAATGATAATATTAAAATAAGTGTAAGTTTTAGTTATATAATCGTAAAAATGACATAGTAAAAGTGAGCAAACATTATTAGTTAACATCACTTTCACACTTAATTACAAAACTGAAATTTACGCATGGAACATCATATGTCAATTTAGGTGAATCAAAGTCATCATGTATTAAAACACATCCCTTTCTACAATTATATATGCATACAGCCTAGTTAAAACATCTTCCAAAATTATTTATTGAAGAGAGTAGAGCTTTCTAAAATCTACAATAACCTTGTCTAGTACTCTCAAAAGGGCTTGAGCAATTATAACCACTCTGTGCCTTCTTGTCATCTAACCACACAAGTTCAGCCCTTTGTCGCAAAGTAGTCCCTTCCTCAAGTCAAGAGACATTTATTTTTACCCAAATTAACCTAGGTGAGTGTCATAATATTTGGTTAGCTCATTAAATTTTGGTTAGGTCATTAAATTTCCCAATACAAAATTACATAATTACATGAAACTCAACAAAAAAATCCAAAAATACCATATAATATTTGCTTTGCTAGTTTTGGAACACTCCCTCACTTAACCAATTCTCAACCATCATGTTACACTTGTTTCTAGCAAAAGAACTAGATGGCAGGTAAAACCATATACCATAACAACAAATGCATATGATTCAGTTAGTTTGCATATAATAAAAGTTATGGAATATCTGAACCTACGAAGTGCCTCATGCGAGGGTTTTGGAGGGTATGAATTATGATGATGGCCAATGAGTACAGACAAGTCCAAAACCAAGAATCAAAGGTTCTCTCAATTTTTTTTTTAAATGTAATTACTTCTTTTTTTTTTTACTGTTTGAGACATAAATGCTTGATCGAACAGAACCAAACATACCCCTCTCCCCCTCTGCCCCATAATCCATTAAATGCACACATTAAAAGCTACAGGTATGTATGTCTCCTCCCTTCTCTTGCCCTTTAATTTATCGGAGAATGAATCATTTTGTACTAAATATAATGTTATAAAAGAGAAAAACATAAATATCTAAATTGAGCTCTATCAGTTTAAATAGATTTTTATTTATTTAAAATATTTGTATCTTTCTATTTCATAATAGAATAACATGGCTAGATTTAACATAAAAAATTCTAACTCCCAATTTATCATGATCCCCCTGCCTCTGTACCACCCTCTCCTTAAATTAATATTCCAACTTCCTTAGTTGCATGGTGGTTGGAAATTTAATGCTACTTCTTCAATGCTACCACCAGAGCCCCATTGTAGTAATTTCTTGGGCTCTACCTTCCTTTAAAGCTTCACAATATCTCTCTCTCAATTTTGCAACACGACCTCTCCAANACACTCTCTTCTCTAGTCAATTTAATTTGCATCAAGAAGTGTCATATGAGTGTTATATAAAGGGCCCCTTTTGATTTTTTCTTCTTCTTTTTCATGTCAATTAACAGTTCCAAGTTTTGTTTTATGTTGTTTATTTTATGGCAGATGGGTTGAAATGAAGTTTAGGCCAAGCACGGAAATTGAAGAGGGGTTAAGAGGGACCGGTTTAACGGGATATTGGTCCGGTTCAATGAGAAAGCAGTGCTCAAAGTATTTCTAAGCCTTGCTTTTCGATTGAGCCGTGCCAATATCACGTGCTACTGTTCCTAAAAATCGTTAATGAACCCTTATGACCAAAAGGCTTAAAAAAAATATGAAGGTTGTTATCTTTGTAATTCTTGTTTTCTATATGATTTTCATTTAGCACTTTTCTTTTTTCCTTGAAATAGTATTTTGCCATTTTTTTTTCTTTGTTTCTATGCTTTCCATTTTTCATTCTACGATTTTTTTTTTTTTTTTGAGTTATGATGAATCAGGGTCCTTGAAAGAATCTAGAGGGATATGGCATTGAAGCAAATGGAAGAAGAAAGGAAGATTGGTTATGAGATCACATTTATTCAGACACACAAGTTCTATATAATCTATCCATTACTTTTCAATTTTCATAGCTCACATTGTTGTCTATTGAAATTTGATGTTTACTAAAACACGCATTGTGCAGTTCTTTAAGCATTGTTTGTGTCCTTTCTCTTTATTCCATTTTGTTTTGTTGTATGATTTTTTTTTTCTGCTGCTCTACATTTTACATACATTTCTTTTTACGTATGACTTAGGATGCTACAAAATGTTTACACATAAAATGACTAAGGGTGCTACAAAATTAAAGTCAAGTTTGAATGTAAGGAGCAGGCGTTCAAAAAAGCAGAGCATTGTTCAAAGATAATGCTAATTTATTACTTCAAAGAAGAAAAAAAAGGTCTTTAGAATAAATATATTTATTCTTAAAATACATAAATTGTATTGCTTGATATTTAATTGCTTGAGGGATCATACATATGCATATGTAGTACTACTACTTTCACTTTTCTTATGAGAGAAAAAAACACCAAGAATCTTCCCATGTCTTCTTATTTACTTTGAATGATGTGGTAGGTCAAGAAATGAAGTCAATTGCCGGGGTAAGGCTGGAGCATAATTACAATCAAAATATGAAATTCAATATTTTTTTTAATGATGAAATTCATATCTCAAGTAAACCGAAACTTACTGAGGCTTCAAGGTCCCCACATTACCACGTTAGCCATAGGATCCTATGAATGAAATGAAGCCCAATTTTTGTGTAAGACCAAAAGCACTTTACCCATTTTTTAGTAATATTTTCTCTATTTTTAAATAATAGTTCAATTTAAGTTATGCTCAAGTATTAAAAAAATTGTTAACAATTATGTATTATAAAATTATTTTTATTTAATATTTTTATTTATATTTTTTCCCACACATACTATTCTTTTACTAAATTTATTTAATAATGGTATGGTAATAAAAAAAATTAATATTATATTAAAAATTGAACAATTATTTGTAAAATTATTAAAATAAAAAAATTGACAATTATTGGAGAATAAAGAGATGAGTATGAAAGAACCATAGTACAATAAAGATAAAATCCTTATTTTTTTTTCCTTGTTTTATAATTTTCCTTTAATTGTTTTACATTAGGACAATGTGAAGTTGTTTGATATATGTAGTTAAATTTATTTACCGAGACAAGGTGTGATTGTAGTTGTCAAATTGAAAGGGGTAAATAAAATGATCCAAAACCAAATCGTCCAACATCCTCACATGTTTACTGAAATACATTTTAAAGAGTTTCATGCCTAGAGGAACAATACAACAAATATTACACATCTCAATTACCCTCATTTGGGAGTTGACTTTCCATGAAAAAATACATCATTATATATTATGTCATGATTATAGTGTTTTTTTTTTTTATCTTGTTTCTAAAACAATGCTTAGTGTACAAATTTGTGGGACACAAGCAGAAGCAGTTGAGGAATCTCTCTATACTCTTCTAGCTGCCTTATTTAATGTTTGGTTCCGCACATGTATTCTGCCACTAGCAAGCAATGAAGTTGTACCACCAACAATCAATGAAAAAATATAAAAATAAATTAATTCTATATGCTTATTTTCCGTTTTTGTCCCATCTTGGTGCTGATTCCCTTTGCCTTATTCTCTCACATGTTTTCAAAGTGGAAAATGATAGTAGTAGTTGTAAACTAGCAACAACATTTATCCTTCCTTTATTACTTTCTTACACGTACGGATTTTTTAATTTGATTAATTAATACTCCATCACTTCTTGTACCATGTCCGTTGGGCTCATCATCTATCTCTCTCAGGCCAGAGCGATAAATCCCAAACCAGTTATTTCAGCACGTAGACTTTTCTCAACCATTGACCCAAAAGTCAGAATTTTTTTTAACCCAATGTGGAATCTCAATTGTGGTAACTAACAACAATCCATGGTATATTAATTGGTGTGAAGTTAAGAATTTTGCTAACAGATATGACATATTGGTTATGGAAGTTTTCAAATTTTCAATGCATTCTATCTATTCAATTGAAAATTTTTAAGTCTTAATTTTTTCATAATTTTTTTACTTATGTTTTCTTCTTTTTTTGATAATTAGTGTCATCAATTTATTCCATCAATCCCGAAAAAAAGTAATCGCGCAATGATCATCATTACAAAAGATTCCTAAGTCAACAGGACTATATACCTTAAGAATACTTGATCTTACTTAGACAAAAATCATAATTTAAATTAGTAGTAGTTTGCAATTTTTCAACACCTTCAAGTTTTTTGGGTGCACTTAGGATATTTACCATTAACACAGTAATTGCGATCATACGAAATAGTAAATTGTTAGTTGATAGGTGAATTTTGTACCTTATTTTATTATTCTATAATTAAACATTGCATACTAAAAATGCGTGGTTTTAATATTTAATTAATATGTTTTGCACATTATTCTCTTTTGTGAGAAATTAAAAAAAAATGCAATTTTAAGCACTACTTTATCTTAGAAATTAATGTGTAGATTTCTTTTGTTCTTTTTTAGTTTTCTATTTTAATTGCAGAAAATAAATTGACAAGAGGATCATTGAAGATTCGAAAGAGATTTGATAAAATATAAATTTTGAAGAAGAGATTTGAAGAGAAGATTGAGACCAATAAATGAAAGATTAAATTCAAATTCAAAAAGATTTGGTCAAAGATTTGTTGAAGATTTTTTAACGCTGACTTTGCCACGGATTTTGCGCCAGGATGGAGATTGAATCTCGATTTGACCTCAACTACAAAGTTGTAGATCTATCTCTTAGATTTAATTAGAGATTTGAATCACCTCAATCCGATATCTATAGCCGAAGTTATCGCAATTTTACTAACGGTTGTGCTGAAAGTGCGGGATTTACACCATGTCAATCCTCTATAAATAGACATCCTCTCTCAACAGCTTGGAAGGAACTTCATACTCAACCTCCACTTTTATTTTCTACACTTTTCTCTTTTATTTTATGCACTTTAGGTTTATGTTAGTAGTGCTTAGTTCTTAGTTCTTAGTTTTTCAAGGATTGTTAGAGCGCTCGCATTGACAACGCCAGCTCCCAACTATTTTCAAATTTCTTTCCTTCTCTTATTCAGGTTTTGTTATTTTAATTCTCCGTTATTTTCCACTTTCTTCTTATTTTTTTATTTATTATGAGTTTTTATTCTCCACCCATAGAGTAATAGTTTCTTAATATCTTGCATGCCGTAACTCTAGATTAGGATTAATTCGAGGTCTTGTGCTTAATGTTTATTCATGATTTGTTCCACCCCTAATTAGTAATATAGCGATTGCATGTTATTGGTTAGGGTTAATTCTAGGTTGATAGATCTTGACGATTGTAGGATTTATTGATTTAGGATTTGGGAACTTTTTGGGGAACTAATTAGATTTAATTAGGTTGTGCAATTAGAACATAATTGATATGGGTTTTAAATGCTAAGATCTTAGTTTTAATTTCTGTATTAATAAATACTTAGGGGATTGACAATTGTAGTCTCTTAAGTGAATTGCGTATTAGTTAGAGATTTCAACTAATAAACAACATCCCCTTATGAATAATTAATTAAGAACCAATGGCAACTAATCCTTGATCTAGAAACGTCGTATGTAGGATATTGTTTTTTATCCTTGTTAACTTACTTTCGTTTTGCTTTCTGTTTATTTATATTCATCAATCCAAACCCCCTTTTTAATTGTAATTATAATTGGTTCTAATTGCTTCCTTGAGAGACGACCTAGGTTAGCCCCTTTTACTACATTTTTGGGGTTAATTTAGTTTTATAAATTATTATTTGATTGCACACTGAAATTAACGACGTTTTAGTGTGTGTCATTAGCTAAGAAATAGTTTTTTCATTTTCATTAATGGAGATCAAACTCTCATCAACATGGTTAAGAGATAAGGTGAATTATCATCGTGACACACCTACGCCTTCAGAGTATACCATTGACCATATGTTGAATTGACTTGCAAAACATGCACCACCTTAGAAAGGTCCAACCAATTAAGGAAATGCAGGCTTTAGCCAACCGTTATAAAGTCCAAAGAAAATAGGTAACTTCCATCCTTGGGAATTCATAGGCTTGGACTGAAAATTGATCAGTTGTACAACTTGGAAGATCTTGGTCTTGCCTTTCCCTTTTTTCACATTGGTTTAGGAATTGGGATCCATTTATATAGAAAGTTACATATCTCTTTCATTGAAGGAAAATTCTTAAGTGCTATTAGAGCACGGCATTCTTCTTAGGTCTAGTTTTTCATTATTTTTAAATTAACTTTATAATTGAGATAATTAAATTAATTTATCTCCATTACTTTATACAGAAGGTAACAAGTAATTAACAAGATCAAGAAGATCCTCCCATAAAATTGATACGACAAATCATAAATGTCTTGCTCCAATGGCACCTAAAAGATTCTCTCAATTTGGTATTTAGCAAACAAAGATTAAAATTGTTTTTTTGATGTTGTACCACTGTATTTGGAGTTTATTGGACATTTAAAAGAATAGTGTAGAAGTGGGGCCAGCCAACAACAAGCTTTGAGGGCTAAAAAGCTCGTGAATTATTTTTCTCCATTGGAATTATTTTACATACTAGACTGTGGCAAATGTTGAATAAATAAGAGGCAATAATTGAGAGCAATTTAATCCTCACCAAACAGAAAACTCAAATTTTGGTGTGAAAGAAAAGGAGGCAACAGCCAACCAAAATATTAATATATATCATATCTATATATTTATTAGGAGCTTGATTGATAGCCATTAAACTATTAACATATAGAGTGGCCCTTTCAAGCATCAAAGAATGGTACACTATCCCATGCTTCCTATTTGGCTGCTACCATGGTCAATCTCCTCTACTAAAATGCAGAAAGGTCCATGGGGGCAAGTCCTCTCTTTTATCTTTATCTTTATCTCTCTCTCTCCTGCTTTTGTGTAAAATGAAATTTCTCTATACTTCTCAAAATTACATTTTAAAAAAAGGGCAAAAAAGAAAAATGTTACATCCTTTGCTTCATTGCATTTGACTTAGTTATAATCTTCCTGAGTTAGGAAGAAAGAACTCCTAGAAAGTGGCCTTCCACAAAGCCTTTTCACCTTCACCACATCTCCTATGTACCTCTTTGATCCTTTCAGCAGATCTGCATATTCCACTGCACGTCCAATCAAATGAGGCAACACAAACATTCCCTGCTTGAGCCTTCCATTCACAATCTGCAGAGTTACCAACTCTAAAATTATCAGTGTCCAAACGAAATTCATTGCACTCCATCTGATCTGGCTCGAGCCAGACTAACACCAAGTAAAAGTAAACCTTTAAATTCGTCTATGGTATTGCTAGTATTGGTTAAGTTTGTTTCCAAGTTATGAAAATATTCATATTAGTCTCTGAGGTTACCAAGTTAATCCTTCTGAGGGACTAATTTGATTGATGTTGAATGATTAATTTGACCGACTTTTAGCAACTTCGGAGACTAATATGACAATTTTCATAAGTTAGGGACGAACATATCGATGCTAACAACTCCAGGGACGAATTTAAAGGTTTATTCCACCAAGTAAATAATAATGATTTGATAACATTAATAATTTGGTGGAAAAATCTTCACTCACCTGGTGGTGTACCACAACAAAGTCTCCGATCATCGATATGGTCCACATCAAGTCCAATGAACCATGATCCTAATGAGACATCCTCATTGGCATACTTGTGAAGAACGTGCCTGAGACAAACAATGACATAAGCCATCATGGTGTGGGGAACACAACAGTAGCACCGATTTAATTAGAGCCATGAATTTGATTCCAATTTTGGACCATGAATGAGATGAAAGAAGGGCCTTACTGGTTGATTGAAATATATGTAGCCAGATCTTTGGAAATAGCATACAACTGTCCTGTGGCGTGCCGGAAGTACTTGTTTCCGGCCTCGCCGAATTTCCAGTATTCTGGTTCATGGTACCTTACCCCTCTGCAAGAATGTAAGCAGTTAAGAAAGCCAGAAGTGAAAGAATCACTAATTTATTTTAAACTCTTTTGTCAAATAAAAAGAACTCACTTTTGGGAAAGAACAGGCCCAGATTTCATGCATCCAATGTATACACGCGATTTCGATCGATGTCTAACTAGAGTTTCTCCCAATGTTGCTGAAAAACAGATTGAATTTGATACTAAGACTAATGTTACATTTAAAAGAAAGGAAAAAAAGGGTAGTGACATGATGATTTTATGCATATTCAGATAATTAGAGATTGGAAAACTTTGCATACCTATATTTACATGAACATCATCATCAACTTTGATGTAGAAGTCAGCATCCCATGAGTTAACAGCAGTGGCAAAGTAGGTCTTTGTCTTTGCTGACAATTCAAGGTATCCTTCAACATGATCCTGCAGAAATCAAAGCACAAAGATTGTTGAACATCTTTGCATTTTTAATGCAATCATGCTGACAGAATTAGACAAAGAGGATTATTAGTATTACCAGCCTCAGGAAATCTCCATGCTTCCTATCTTCTGCTTCAATAGCTCTGTCTAGAATGCCACCTGATGTAGCACTGGATAAAGGAGCAATAAAGCAAAAAGAAGAAAACTGTTTCAATTTACAATTCCGTTACATTGATTGCAATATAAACGCATGACTGTTACAACAAAGAGTAGATCATGGTCCTTCAATCAAATACATGAATTAAATGATCTAATGTAAGCACTTCCAACTTAGCAAAAAATCAAAGATATGACAGTGTTGCCATCTCTGCAGCAAAAGAAAAAAACCATAGAAAATTGAAAGAGATCAGATGAGATAGCTTACCTGTGACCAATTACAAATCTGATGATGATGCCTTTCTCTTCCTCTAGCTTCTTTCTTTTCTCACCTATTTTTTCACGTTACAAAATCATCAGAAACTGCAACCAATAAAGTAGTCAAAATAATATTAAAAGCATAAGATCAATTTATGAACCTTGTGGCATCCAGGTTTGGCGAACCGAGTCTCTTCTTTTCCTGCTGCTAAAAGCAGTGTTAATTCCTATGACCATAAGGTACCTTCTCTTACCATTATTTGATTCAGTCACCTTTCTATCTTCTGATATAGGAGCACCACCTTTTATAGACTCCTGAGCAGCCTTTGCAGCAGCTAGCTCCATCTCCAAGTTTGAAATAGTCTTGTCTAGAGTTCTATTAATTCAATTCAGTCACATGAGTTAGGCATCTAAAATCTTATAACAACAGAAACAACCATATATACTTAAAATCTTATAATAGCATCATGGTGTGTAACTTACTGCATGGCATTCTGTGTCTTGGAAACTTCCTTGTAGATGTTTTTGGTTTCACGCTTCACTTCCTTCTCTTGCAGCTAAAGGAGGCCAACACCAGCAGAAAAATATAGGAATTTCAGATAATATAGATGATCAAACGCCGAATTCAAAATACATTCCCTCAATGCTCTCAGAGAGTGAGAAAAAAAAAAGTTTTGTTCTGTATTATTCATCACTTGACACATCATTTTATAAGGTCATCAGCATTTCTTTCTTTTCTTTTGATATCTACCAAGTGATTATTAAGACTAATCAAGTTGATAATTAAAATGCAACACATGCTTACAATTCTTGAATTACAATCCTCAGAAACTACATTCAATTTTTCAGCTTCCATAGCTGTGGTCCGTGCAAGTCCTTTAGGTTCAGGAATAGTCCACATCCTGTTTCACATTGAAATCTCTCATCAGAAAAAAGAAGCATCTAAGTAGTTACATGAACATCCTACCTCATAGTCAAAGTAAGAATTATGAGAAACAATTGAATTACATTTATTTAGTTGTAACACTATGATGAAGCCATCAAGCGTCTATTATTATTATTATTGTGATAATAATATTAGGCTAGGACAAAAACTGGTGCAATTAAGGAAAAAGATTAAAGCACCCCCAAATACGTTGGACTATCTCTATTTAATAACAAGACAGATCTCAAAATAAAAGGATCCATCTTTAAACATTTCCAACTACTAGTAAATACCATATATAAATAATAAGGACCATATATAAATAAGGGGCCTTCAGTTACAACTACCGTAGATTTAGACTTGGGGGGTATCCATCAATTATTTGATGTCAGAAGTCTTCTTCCCTCCATTGATTAGTGAGTGTGACATGATAAGGATTCAGTAACTAACGTAAACAATCATTTTTTTTAAAACCATAAAAAAAAATTACATAAATAAAATTGCTGATAGATTTGTAGACACATCAGTAAAAATAACTGGAGCAGGAATTAATTGGCAGTGTTTGACCAAAATTGACTTTTCATTAGGAATCAATCGCATCATATAGAGGAGGAATGGCATCATGAACTGAAAAATGACATGGTTTTGATGTATATTATTCATGTCAATTGAATTCAAATCCATTTCACTTATTCTATGAGTTTTTATGAACATGAGATAGGTGAGAAAATTAGAGGAGCCTTAACAAAAATAAGTGTTTCTAATTCTAAAGATAGAAGATTGAATTCATAGAAATTGAAACTTGTTCACAAAATCAAAAGTCATCCAAATTCAGAAATACAGAGAACTCAATGAATTAAGCACTAGAAAACCGGCGACTTTTTTTTTTTTTTTTTAAATTATGAAAATCTGAAAACATGAGCTATGATATGAAAAGTCCTCTGCAGAGTTAGAAAATGATGGAAAGCTCAGCATGTAACCCCGAAGCAAATTTATCCATCAAAAATTGAAAAAAAAAAAAAAAAAAAGAAAGAGAGAAAGAAACAGGACATGAGAGAGAGAGAGAGAGAGGAGAGTTGATGTATGATGTATGTACCTGTTGGTGAAGACCATGCCAGCACAGAAGCTTCCAATACAGAGGAGAATGACCCATTTCTGATACATAACGCTTCTAGGAAAAAGCTCTCCTCTGCTCTTCAAATTCATTGCTTTATATAAATTATATATAATCTTCCAAAACCAACCTTCCAAGTTTGGAACTCAGCAGGGAATAACAACCATGTTTAAGAGACTCACTCGGGAGCAATGAAAGAAAGGGGGGGGGGCTGCAGTAGGAAAGGAAGCAAATTTGAAAGCGGGCACCTTTGGAAAAGGAAGAAGATTTGGGGAGAGTCAGAGCAGAGAGGGAAACAGAGGAGGAAGAATCAGAACAGAGAGGTGCTCTGTTTTTTATTGTTTTTATTTTGAATGGTGGGTTTGTTCCTTTCTTTATCCTCAGCTATTCTATGCTATGCTTTGCAGGTAAGGGACGTTGAACATACACAAGGACAATGGTGACTGGACTGACTTCCAAACCGCTCAGTTATATAATGCCATATTACCAAACCATCCCTCTCACTATTTAATGATATGATACTCCCCCTCCGGTAACTGTTTCTTGCTATGACATCTATACCCCTCCCTTGCCACCTACATTATCATACTTGTATTTTTCTAGATATAATAATTCTTGGTCTAAACTATTATGTGGAGTTGGGTGTTTATCATCGGTTAAACTTTCAAACTATTTGATCAAGTTCGTTTTCAAATTCAGGAAATTAGCATATTTGTCCTCAGGTTAGTATTCCAACATCAAATTTATTTTGAGGCTTGGCACCTGTCTATTAAATTTATCCTTAAATTTTTTATGTTAATGATAAAATTGATGTATAGATGTCAACATTAAAAATGAATTTACAATTTTTTAAAGCTTGAGAATGAACTTAACTTATACAACCAATATTGCAATGTTCACCTCTGATTATGAAATATATTAGTCCCCAACCAATTCAACTAAAGTTGGGCCACTATTTATTGGAATAAAGTTATCAATAATAATCGAATCAAGAATTTATTTAAAAGAAACAAATATTTAATTACTTAAATTAATCCTACGTTAATAATTACAAGTACATACTCATAATGAAATTAGTATACTCCAGGATCCATCCAGAAGTAAGTCACAGCTTTCTCTCTCATACTGGCAATCTCGTGTAGAATATGTGCCATCCAGAATAAAATTAACATAGGTATGGTTTTGATGGTAGTAGAATCCCAAAATGTGGTTGGAGACACAAAATTACGAATGTATGGTTTTTGGGGTTGGAATCACTATACGGTGTAGCGATTTCAACCCTTTTTTTAAAAAAAAAATAAATTTCAAGGGCTGAAATCGTCATAGAAGTGGCGATTTCAGTCTTTTTTAAAAAAAAAAAATTCAGGGGGTTGAAATCTCTACTCCCTATTAAGATTTGAGCTCCAAAAATCATACATCCGTAAATTAGTTACATTACCCGTATTTTGAGAGAAAAAAAAAGTTCAAGAATCATATAAAAGTTAAAAAAACCTGGAAACTATCCATTACACGCGTTCATGTTCTTTCATGCAATTGATGAAATGATATGTCTGAATCTAATGAGGGACAATATCCACTATTCCCTAATCACAGCTTCGTACGTGGCCATCATTAGTCATTGTGATTAAGAAATTCAAGGAGTATTATGTAAACTAAAGAAGTGAATTCTCTAATTAACCTATCTGTTGTTAGGTAATACTGTGAATTATTAAAATAGATTAATTGTCATGCACAGACCGTATATAAATTTTTACATTGTCATGTAATTAAATTATTATATGTAAGTATATTTTTTTGAATAATAAATAAAAAACGTTAATTGTTTTTATTATATGATAATATTTAATTAAATGATTGTATAAAAAAATTATATTATAAATATATAGCAATTAAGTTCTTTATAAGATTTAAGAATATATAATGACAAGTTATTTCATGAAACCAAGCAAAAACTTAAAAAGGTTTGCCTTTGTATTCTTGACAAGGATATATTGATGCATGTTATCCGTGATTTTTTTTTTCCTCTTTTGAATTTTGAGGATAAAAAGTTGAAATGCTTAAAGAATAAAGGGTAAAGGGAAGATGGACAGTGACCCACTTAGAAAGTTTCCCCAAGTTGCATAACTTGGGCTCCATTTTTATTTGTTTTCCACTACAAATATAAAAATAATAATTTAGAAATACGACTTAACCACCATTGATCAATACAAAATGGTACTAAAGTATGAGAGATTACGAAGTAAGTCTACTTCTACAGCATAATGTATAATATTTGATCGGAAATTCACAGCAATGGAATCACTGTCACACAAGACAAGCATATGCATAGAAATAAGTTGGCTCTCAATATGTCTCATCTGCATGCACCTCATTAATTGCTCAGAAACGGGAGGAATCTTATCTAACATAATTAAATCATAACTATAGTTAATTGAGTTTATTAACTAATTCAAGCCAGCTTAAACTCCTTATGTTTTTAAACAAATGTTCATATCTCTGAAATTTAAATTTATTAATTTTTTTTATAATTAATATATCCGTTCTTTTAAGAAATTCAGAGATATATTTTTTTGTTAATTATATCTTTATATCTAATTAAAAAAATTATTGGAAAGAGTATTATTTAAATAAGAGAAAGAATAAATGAAATTAAAAAAAATGTATAATTTTGTAAGGGTGCGTGTTTTTTCAACTAAAACTCTTTACTGATAAGTGACTCACATTTAACAAATGAATCAAAACTAATATATATTTTTTAATTTCATAATATTTATTTAAAAATAAATAGACTATGAGACTCCACATCAACCATTAATTCTTAATACTTGTACCTTTAAAAAGATAGGCCATAGGAGAAATTTTATTTTGGAGAAATGATATTTGCATTAATTGCATTTGAAATATTATATTGACTATTTGCCCTAAAAGAATGGAAATAGGAACTAGAGCAGCATATATGGTCAGTTGCTCCTGAGTCTAAAAGCCAAAGGCCTGTATCTGATTGATTCGGCAGAAACTGGTTGGAGGCTGTGTTGGCCTGGGCAAAATGAACCTGAGAGGCATGTGAAGGCTGTTGGATTAAAGCAAGCAGGCTTTGATACTGATCTGTAATGAAGCTAAATGCAGAAGGTGGAGCCTGGGCCTGCTGTGAGGACTGATCATCAGGAACAGCAGAAACAACATTGGCAGCCTTTTTGGATTTGTATCCAGGGGGATACCCATGCTTCTTATGGCATTCATCAACAGTATGACCAAAATATCCACAGAATGTACAGTTCTTGGAATTTCTCTTAGACTTGCCCTGATCTTTGGTGGTTTTCTGTGAGTCAGCAACAACAGCAGCAGAATGTTGAACTGAGGAAGGAAGGTGCATCATAACCTTGGGATTGGACTCATAGTTCAGTTGTCTCTTATGTTGTAAAACAAGAGAAAAAATGCGATTCAGAGCAGGGAGAGGATCCATAAGCAAAACCTGTGATCTCACAGTGTGATAGGCATCATTTAAGCCTTTCAAGAACTTGATAGCCCTATCAGTTTCTCTCTAGTTTCTAATGGTAGTGAATGCACCACAGTTACATGCTATTGTGCATTTGCAATTGGGAATGGGACGAAACACATCCAATTCATCCCAAATTACCTTGAGATCAGTAAAGAACTGAGTCACAGATTGATCACCTTGTCGCATGGCAGAAATCTCTTCTTGAAGGTCTGCAATCTGCAACAAGTCGCCTTAGGAAAAACGGTCTTTAAGCTCGGTCCATACATCATACGCTTTATCAATCCATAGCACACTTTGTGCGATGGAAGGTTCAACCGCACGGATCAACCAGGAAAGCACCATGTGATTGCAGCGCTCCCATTGTCCATATAGAGCAGAAGAGGTGCTTGGCATGGTAATGGATCCATCGACAAACTTCACTTTGTTTTTGGATAGAAGTGCCATGCGCATTGCCCTGGACCAGCCATGGTAGTTAGATCCATTCAGCAGGGAAGACATGAGAACCAGAGAAGGATTCTCATTGGCGTGCAAGAAGTATGGAGAAGCAAGATCCTGAGTAGGATCAGAGACAGGAGCAGCCATTGCAAGAATTGCAATGCAAGAAATGCAAGAACCAAATAGAAACAGGAGGAACAGATCAATCAGAGATGAAGATCGATCAGAGATAGAGAATTCGAAGAAAACACCTTGAGCAGCAACTATCTTGAGCAGCTATGGCGGAAGGTGGGAGAGAAGAGAGGTGGCGGAAGCGAAATAGCAGAGATGATACCATGACAAAACTATGAATGAAGTGAAAATGAATTCTCAACTTGTATTGGAGCACTTGGCTCAATATATATACATGTACAAAGTGGTGACTTGCAGTGCAAGTTTCACAATCAATCAATAACTAACTTAGCTAACAATTAGTTACACATGTACAGCTAATTTAGCCAACTAAGGAAAGCAAGCTGAAAAGCTTTGCTTATTCATACTCTATTAGACTCACTATCTATTTATTATTAGAAGAGATCTCAAAATGACTCACACTTCATGAAATTTAATGGTAGATAAATAGTGAGTTAACACGGTGTTCTAAATTTAATGAGTTCAAACAATATATGTAAATATAATTAAATTATTCTAAAATGGAGAAAAGGACTCCATATCTCTCTCATATACATTAGGCTAATCATACACATAACCATATAGTACGTTAATGTATGTATTCTTTTGTCCTTTTGTCGTCAGATCGTAATGTGTCATATGTGATTTCATGCACAACATATTTAAGATAAATAAAAGTACTATTTCCAAGCTTACCAAACCAACCCAAGGCAAGAACTTCATTCATTCATATATGATACTTTACTTGTCGTTTTCTATGGAAGAAATTATTTCTCAATAAAAGTTTTTACTTGATAATGTCCATAGTAAGTGTACGAAGGAATATTTCCTTTTCAAAACCTGCACTGGTTTGTTTATTAGTTATTTATGTTCTATGCTATGAAGTAGTTTTGTTTCCAAATAGCGTCCTCCCATTGGGAGCAAATCGGTGCTTGGTTTCTTACCTATTATTACGTATCAGTTTTGTGAATTTTTATTAAAACAACTTGTTCATTTGTTACTCAAATTTGTTGACCTTCAATTTTAGTCTCAAATTGTTCTCACAAAACATATAAATGGTGCGTGTTTCTAAGAAACATATATAAAAAAAAAAACCAGTGTCAAGTTCTTTTTAACATAGAACATGAAAAAGTTGAAAATCAATCCCTCCTAGGGGGGGCTTGAGTAGCGTTTAGCCAACAATTTTAAACAAGTAATAGAGCAATATTGTTAACGTTATTAACTAACAAAAAGATATTTGTTTATCATTTCTTTTGTTTTCATAATCTTACCAATTCCCACCACCTCTCGAAATTAGCTTGTTCTAGCCCAGGATTCGTTTGGATTAAGGATTGAGCTGCAATTATTCTTTCTCAAGTTCTTTACTTTACTATTGTAAATTTTTCATTACTGATTAATCTACGAGCTCAATTCCATTTCCAAAAGAAAAATAATCTTACCAATTCAATCTTGGTAAAAGTATAAACCCTAGTAGAACGATTTTGCTCCTGCACCGCTGGTTGTGCGGTTGTCTAGCGCCACTGCAGGTGGTTTCATCAAGCGCCGCCCAACGGTCTCCCCCTAATCACCTTTGCATCAACTCCTCTCCCCATTCCTTCGAAGCTCCACCCTAACCCCTGCATCATGAGAAAGTATAAATTAAAATAATTTTTTCTTAAGAACTTATTAAAGTGGAATTCAGTTATTTTATATTTCCAATGCATTGAATATTCAAATATTTTATTTTTTTAATGAAGATTTTTCTTTTATTATTTTCTTAACAAGTATCATAAATACATTTGTTACCAAATTTCAATTTAAAATCAATGATTAATAGCAATATTTTCAAAATTTAATATGCAAAACTTTTCAGTGTTGCTCCTTTCATTCTTTTTTTTTTTTTTTACTTTTTTATCTTTCTATTTTTATATTTTTATAAATATATATTTGTCTATTTTTTTAAAATTTATATTATATTAATTATTCTTTTTTTTATTATATCCTTATTAAATAATCACTCTCTCATATTTATACATTACTAATAATTTTAGCTACTTTCATTATAATTATATAAATTATCATAATTTTTTTTTTACTTTCATACTTTTTAATTATTTATTTAATACATACGAATAACTCAATATACAACTAAAAAAACGGAAGGAGTGATATAAAACCATTTTCTGAATTCTGAGCGTTTTGGAACTAACAAGGTTTGTAGTTATCGAGGTTGAGCTGGTTTTTCTTTTTATTTACTTTTTTGAAAAATTATTTTTGCTGAATAGTCGGTCGAGGGCACGTGACCAAGATCTAAGCACCGTGCAACGTGGAGCACTCCAGTTGGATGGGCCCCACCCATCTCGACATTAGTCACGTGACGCATTGCGTTCCGACTCACGTGGGTACTTCTAAAGCCCGAATCTAGCGGCCCACATCACGAGGTTCTGACACGTGTCATCATTCCGTGAGTGCTCGCTGAATCTGAAGGAGACATCCTAGACATAGTGGAAACATGGTAGCTCGGTCTGCGCGGAGGACAATTTCGTCATTCAACCAAAGGCAAAAAGGGCGTATATACTTAAATTACTCCTCAAGTATTGGGATAATTGTCTTGGAAAACATGCTTCGGGGCTTTTTGTTTCTTATTTTTAATAATGGAGTTCTATTCATGAGGTTGATTGGATCATATCAAAGAGATGCACAAGAACAATTTTTGAGAAAATAATATATATATATATATATATGTATAAAGGTTTTGTTAGAGCACTTGTTCAAGAATTTAAAGTGGTAACATTTTATAGGAGAAACAAAATTTTAAGTCTTTCATATAATAAAAATATTAAAGATATATCTCAATTCATTTTACTTTATATTCTTTAACAAGTGTTATTAGGATAATTATTAGCTAAATCTAATATATAAAAAGTTTTTGCTAACAGGTGCGTTTAATTTAAGCAATTGTTAAGGAGTTTGAATTAGAAAGTTTTTGTTGTATTTAATGTTTTTAATTAGGGTTGTCAAACGAGTCAATTTGACCTGTTTTGGCATAGCCCATTTAGAAATGCCTCGTTTAGTTCACACACTGATTTTATATGTTTGGTTCGTCCATTTAATGTAGGGAAACGAATTAGTTCGTGGGTTATACCTATGTTAACACTAAACAAGTCAATTTGGCCCGCGGGTTAAACAGGTCGGGCCTTAACGGGCTTTTACTACTTGCAGGCTGAATTTTATACGTTTGTTCTGTTTATTTAACCATGTAAACGGGTCAAACTCACGGGCTAGGCTCTTTTTGATGGCCCTACTTTTAATGCATGAATAATTTCAAATCCTTATTCTTTCAATATCATATATTCACTTTAAACTTCTTAACACATATCTTAGGTTGCGTTTGGTTGCTGAGACAAGACTGAAATACAAAGACATGAGAATAGAGACATAAAGACAGAGACATACAAGTCAATCTTGTATTCTATTTGGTGACAGTGTACAATACATGCTTATTCGTATCTATATCTTGTTTGGTTTAATAGAGGCATGGCAGAAAATACACTCTAAATGACTTAAAATACTCTTATTGCATTAATTTAATAGAATTTAAAATAAAAAACACATTATCCTACTCTCAAAAGGTGTGTCCTCATGTCCCAACAAAACGAAGATACATAAAATATACAAATTTTTTGTTCTGAGACACAAATTTTTGTGTCTGTCTCAGTATACAAACAGGATTTTTATCCCTATATCTCAGTAAACAAATGCTACCTTAAAAACATTTATTAATTTTTCTTTCTATATAAATTAGTGTGTGTATATACACACACACACTCCATATGATACTTGGCAACCATGTTCATTGGTATTAGAAATATTTGTTATGTATCCTAATAGTTAATATTTATCATTTATTAAATTATGAACTAATTTTATCTGCTTATTGTTAGAGATAAATTTCTTCTTATATTAATTTTCTTTATTTATAAGATTTAAAGAAAATATTCTACTTTTCCGATTCAACTTTTGATTTTTAAGTCACAACACAACAATCTTGCTATTGTGTTAATATTTAGAAGAAGTCTATGTTTATAATAAAGGGTGTCAACGTACAGCTAACATATTATTATACATAAAAATACTCATAATTAATGGACAAATGGTGAGCAATTATTTTATTAGTAGTGAACAAATGTGCATTTAAAACAATAGTGATTATACGTTGGTACAGTATTTAGTGTACGCGTAGCACCACTCTAATATTAAATACTCACCCTCAACTTTTATGACTCTTTTCAAACTCAATAGTTTACTACCAATAAATTATAATTTAATTGACATTAGTATTTTCCCTCTCTTAAACATCCCGAGTTTGAGTCTCTATGATGTAACCAAAAATTACTTTAAAAAATCAAAGGCAGAAATATATATGTACTATTAAACATTAATATATATTATCATCTACATAGATTTTCACGAAAATGAAAATGATGGAATCTCTTGATGATTTATTTATTAGATTATATTAACTACGTACTGTTTCATATAACATGCATGTTTGAGAGTTCAAAGGTTATAGGATACTTGAATTGTACTCAATCAAGATTCCTAACCTCATCTTTCTGTCAATCGACGTCTATTTAACCAAGACAAGATAGAACGAAAAACGATTAATCATTTCAGACAACCCACCCCGAATGATTAGACAGCAGTAGCATGAATCAAGACAATGATCATGCGAAATACAACTTATTATTCCTAGCAAGTTGATAAAATATACAATGGATATTATAACTAGTATTATTTCAAAGTACTACGAATTAGTGATTTATAAGATTATAAATTTGAATTTTCCATCGGATTTTTTCGTATATCATTTCAATTCCACTTATGATTTTTAACATTATAATTACAAGAACAATCACTGATTACTTAGAACTACATTATCACAAATCAAAAGCCATGAATTCAGCACATATAAAAAGATAAGAAGAGAGGGAATTACCTTATCTTAAGCTCCATGCTATAGGAATTAATGTCACCATGTGTTATATTATATATCATGTTCATGCATGCATGTTGATATAATAAAATTAACTAAAAGTATTATTAATGAATAGACGTAGGGGGCCTATTGCGAATTGTTCATCTCTGCAGTGATGCATGTGGTGCAAAGCATGAAAGCACGTTAAACAAGACAGAGAGTAGGGTAGTGAGGATATAACTACACATGTGATTGGAAGTGGAACTCTATAGTTTGGGATACAACTTTCACATGTTATCTATTATAGGGACAAGTGTGTGTAGGGAACATAATAATAATAATAAAAAGAAATTATTATATATAAAAAGTTAACTGCCTAATAATAATAATTTCAGTTACGCTCTTGCATATGGCACACACAACATTCCAGCTTGTCATGGCTCACAATTATAACTAAACAACTGAGTGGTGAGAGACGAAAAATCAAATGTTTTAATTGTGGGAGTCCCACCTTGAAGTCGTGTGTTTTTTATTTTTAATTCTTAGAGAAAAAATGGATAACATGAGTGATGGTATATTAGTAACAGGAAGAGTTAATAATTACAATAATAAGTCCAAGTTTCTAATGATGGTTGTATAGAAAAAATATCTTTAGTTTAAGTTATAACATGACATGTGAGTTGATATGTTCGTGACCCACGCTACCTTTAAATTTGGTTTAAACAAGACCACATATTTGGGCAAATGAACTTTTCTGCTGTTAATTTTGCAAATAAATCTTGGACAATATTACTGCATAACTAGAAATTTGTCAGAATGTAATGGTAAGAATTATATAATATTATTATTATTATTGATCATTCAATAAATAAGAAATCCTATCATTTTATCTAATTGTTACGAGTAATTTAGATTATTATAATATACTACTTGTAACTCTAACATTAAAGTACTTTCAAGAGCTAATAAAATGGTTGAACACGAAGATGTGGCGAATATTATCCTTGTTTGACAGATGTGCTACTTGTAAAAATTATTACGACACCCAAGTCAATATATGAGTGAGTAGGGTGATAATAACTAGAGCACGTACCAGAGCATGAATGAGATTCATGCATATATACTTGTTCAAGGATGAATGATATGCAGGCTGTTTGAAAGTATTATAACTGTAACCGAGATCATCATAGAGCTAATCATGACTTATGTTCATAAAATGTGTCCATGAAGCCTCGTGAAGGCTACATAGGTTATGCTTTCTCTAACAATTATGAAGACCGACGTTGAAGTAATCTATGGGTGGTTACAGAACCTTAAGTCCAATTGGATTGAGAACTCATAATATGTTGGGTTTGGATACAGCTCATTGTTATCTCAGAATTATGACATGTATCTCAAACTCAGATTTAGACCGTAACACTAACTATAGTAATTTCTAAATGAAATTTCTGGTTACATAGCATTACTCATAAATCCTAATTTGTCAGCACCATGACATACTTACATCGATAAACTCACGTTCTTATCAAATACGAACTCAGTAAAATGATCCTTAATTACATCGACAAATTCGCGTATGAACTTGTTGCTTATAAACTGCATCAAATATGCTTCACTTTCATCTTTAATTTCTTCTCAATAACATTATGCACTCAACACATATTTTTTCATTAAAAAATGTTTTCGTCAACCCAAATCCGTTAAAACTCATAATACGATATTCCAGTAATTAAAATCTTCATCGTTTGATCATCCATTATGACTGTTATTGTAAACTTTTTATGTCCAAGATTAAGATGATAATCAGCATTAATATTTATGTGTGGATGATAAAGATAGAACTCCCTAAATCAAACCCCATACATAATTGGCGTCTCATAAACGACAACCCACGTCTCCGTCCAGCATTGAAAAAGTTTAGTGTAGTACTTACCATAGATAGAAAGATTAAAAGAGTGGGGTCACATGTCATAGTTGTCATTATAATTAGCAGTGACAATAATCAAAGCTAATTGTAATTAATTACTCCAATAAGTTAGAGTCGTTAATTATTTACAGTGGATCAATCACATGGTCGGTCGTACATTTATATGTGGTGAAAATTGATTTGTTGAATTTCTTTTTTAAAAAATCGAGTCCTCATAAAGTTAAATTATATGGCTCATATTACTATTTCAGTAGAAACTACATGAAAGTGGTGACAATTCGCATCTAACTATAAAGAGAAAATGTCTAATGTGATGGTTTCCCAATCCATTAGACTAGAGGCCTATTAATACTCTCTCCCGCCTTTAATATTAGTCATTCTCAGTCATTCATAACTCAATTATCTTCACATATTTTGTATTTAAATACATTGAGTAATAAATAAATTTATAAAAGTAAAAATAATTAATATTAAAAATAATTACATAAACCTCCCTTAAGATCCATTAAAAATTACAATGACCTTCCTTGTAAATTTAAAAATTAAACACACCTCCCTTAAGTGTTTAAAAGTGATTACACTAACACCCCTATAAATTTTAAGTGCGCATAAAATGATATTTATACCCTTATTAATTTTTTTCTATTTTTATCCGATTGTCACTCCCCAATTATCTTCCTTATTAGGTGAATGTAATTACTCCCTAATATTAAGAAACAGAGTANTTATTTTGTCAAGTCATTAAAATAAAATAAAATAAATATAAAAATTCTAAAAGTTATTACCTCTGTTTATTAGTAAGTGTCATTTTTTGATTTCTAGATACATCGATGACTTAATATATCTAATTACAAAATACATTGAATTAACGATGTATTTAAAAGTAAAAAAAAATAACATTTACTAATAAATGGAGGGATCGTACCACTAAATTTGATGTCAGAAGTTTTTAAGGTGAAATTGATTTCAACTTCAAAATAGTAACAATAAATTTACTCAAGATTAAATGAACTTGATGTTACACAAGATGAAAGATATGGAAAGAAAAATGGTTAGGTATATACATTGTGTGGTGTGGAAATGGTCAGAAAGAGAGAGATGCCATACTATAAGTTGCTTGGAATGTGATTCTTTTGTCACTTGTATAGTACGACTACTATTACTACCACTTCTACTAGTTGTGCACTCACCAGTTTCATTCTATCTTGAAGCAAACCCAAAGCTGCCATTTGCACGAGACAATGCTAACTGTAGGTTGTTGGCTTGGTGCGCACGATTAATTTTGTCACACACAAGAATTTCAAAAAGCTTAATTTGGCTCATACCACACTCTCAATTGGTAAAATTATTCTTTTGTCTTTATCCACAAGTAATATGTACGAACTCGAAGGAAAAGAACGAAGAAGAAGAAAAAAATGTGTTACATATCTTAGTACAAAAAGAGTTGCGTTCAAAGGAATGTTTAAATTTCGACTTTAGGGCGACCATTTTTCTAATCTTCGTTAAATAACTAATTGGCACTTTTTTTCTTTAGCAAATGGGGCTTATGATAACAGCATGATTGTACACGTTGCTCTAATTAAACTCTGTACCTACGTTTTTTACTCCTTCATAGATTGTGCTAAGAGGAGAACTAAGCGTGCCATGATTCCATTTTATAAAATTTAATGTACCATAGACAAGCATTAAAGAGTGTATTGAAACTGGGTCCTCTCTAGGACCCACTAAAAATCACTCACCACCCATCTTTTTTCAGATATAAGCTAATTATTCTAAAGAAATATAAAAGAAACCTAAATTGAACCGCTTTAACATATGTTCACATTCATATGGTCACAAAAAGTCCAATCATCTAGGTGCGTGCTTCCTATGCCTTATGCATTACATAATAAATTAGTTCAACTACCAAACCCATATCTACCCAAATTGTTGACAAAAATAAAATCCCCATAGCATGGAGTAGCATGTATAATTCCCTATTCTCAAATTAGTCCCCCCCCCCCATATTTTAAATGGAAAATCCATAGAAATTAATCAAGTAGTTGTCTAATAATGAGATTTTCATGATATACTTTTCTTTGGACTAGAGACAAGGGAATACACCATTAGACCCATATGGCTTTCGGTATTTAATTATATCACTCTTCTGTACATCAATTTTTATTGTGTTGTTATTATTCTCTAGCGTGCATGTTTTTTTTAAAGTAGCACGTCACATAGTCAACTATTTTTATTAAATTTGATAATATTTGAGCGAGTGGCAGTATGAAAATAAGTAAATAACAATTAAGCCCTTACCTTATTAATGTGATAGACCCGTGATTTGTGGTCACTGACCCACAGTGCCTTAATATTGTATGGGCAATTTTAGAAAATGACATAAATGAAGGCCATTTTCAAGTGGCCTACTTCCTCTCCCGGTGCACCATGTACTCACTTGGGGGATGCAGAAATATGGGATCACTCTTCCCATTCAATGCATTTCACCCTACCACACATTTGAACGCAAGCATTTGTGTAGTTTAATTGGAGTGAGAGCCATGAAGACAAGAGTCATTGTCAATCGCCACCGTGGAAGTGTTGGGTAATTTTCAGCTAAGGACCTCACATGTTGTAACTAGCCCTTTTTGCGCATAATGTGTCAATGGGAAAGTTGGCTTTTTTTCCCCCTTCCTTGGCCCAATAAATGTTTAGCTGAAACAAAAAACAGATCAAGTTACACTTTAGCATTCCTACTCACCTCCACTAACCAAAACCACGTCGTTTTAGGCTTGGATTAGTGAATTCCACAGGGGCCAAAACCACGTCATTCTTCCCAAGCTGGTTTAATGGGGTGAATAGAATATTATAAAAGTTTCATTTATCTTTAGTTTAATTATTTAGGTTGTGTTTGGTTATTGTCTTGGAATAAAAGAGTGGGGACAAAAGAATGGTAAAGACACGTCTTTCATGCTCCTCTTCTTTAAAAGTACAAAAGTTAATTAACTTAAAACTTGTCTTAAGACATGTTTCTCATGTTTTTCATTTTTTCTTCTAAAAGATAAGTGATATTTATGACAATTAAAATGAATAACTTTTAAGTAATCGTGCTTATAAAAGTGTTGGGTGCACCATGATGAAATTTATTATATACTTCACATTTTTATAAGTAAAATTTAAAAGTTGTCTATTTTAGTTGTAATTAGCATGACTCCAAAAGAAAGCACATGAAAAGGGTATCTCCTAAACAATTACCCAAGTCTTAAAAACTGAAAAATGGACACTGAAGCAATCCCAACAAGGTTTTATATCCTTTTCTTTCATCATGCTCCTTCCTTAGCATAAAGAAAGGCTCACCATGAAATGTGACTAGTTATTATATTATATATCTCGGCTAGCTTAATGCTTTTTAATAAAGTGCTTCCCTTGACTAATCTAGTAAAGTTTCCAAATCCAAGAAGCTTCATTCGTTGAGCAAGAAATCACCATCCAACTTTATCTCGCGCATAATCAAAGTGACATATTTAGATCCATCATTTCTCACAGTTTAGTAAGATGTCATACTCAGACTCCACCCAATGCCGCCATTTGGCTACAAACTATGGTCCTTCTGTCACTATTGATTACCTCAGCTCGAAAATCAATTCTAGGAGGAGGTAATGCCACAAGAAACGCCTCTTTGAAATTGGTTAAAATTCCTCTATCATAGGGGCTCTTAGTATTCGCATAACGTTGCCGAAAATTCTCATAAGCTGTCTGCAATAAACAAAACGAGAGAAGCTAAGTGTGAGTAGGCGAGAAATTGTGAGGGCCTGAAATTTGGAAGTGTGTCAATTACCAAAGACCTACATCGGGTAGGCAGCAAAAGCAGAAGCTAAGTGTGTGATATAAAAATGAAGTGCCTACTCATCAAACAAATCACAGATCCGTGTGGTAAGCACATAGCCTTTTACTATTTTATTATATAAATAAATAGATAAATAAGTAAATAAAATAGCAATAAACAACGAAATTGAAATGAAATTGTATGAGTAAATGTGTAAAACTATTTTTATACGACAAAACTAGTCTCAAAATGATTGCAATGTATGATCCTGTCAAATGATTAAAGATAAATGAGGGCCGGGATTATGATTCAGATTGTTATCTTCAAAAAAGGAAGCAATTATTTCCTTTCCATCATTATTTACTAATGCATTTCAAATGTAACCAAAAGTCGAGGATGTGTCTAACTGACCTCGTTTATTGCCATCAAATACACGTGGTAGATAGCAAGGACACCTAAGAACCCAACAGCAGTGAAGCCAAATGCAACCAATGCTAATGTTTCTGGACAGGTCTTTACCATTCCAAGAAATCCATGGCCATCCTTCAACATTCTTTGATGTAGTCTCCAACAAGAGGAGGCAAAAATGTACACAAAGAAAATTAAGGCCAATATCACAAGTGCCATGTAATACCTATGGTTCCTCTGCACCAGTGTCACATTATAGTAATGCTACCAAGTAAGAATAATGTAACTAGAATTTTTAACGGAATTCGTTATGGTGATTAGATTAAATATAGTGCTAACATCCATACATTAATTCAAATGACGCAAATCATGTCATATTATTCAGACACTGAATTTGTGACGAAAAGTTCCAAGCGTCAAGCATTTGCGTTACCAAATCTAGCATTTAATTTGTGACAAAACTCTAATGTAAATTGTAATCAACCATACCAGTCCAATGCATTGACCGATCCAAGGGCAGTGGTGATCATATCTCTCGACACAATTGTCACATATTGCACAATGGCAACTTCTTGGTGGCCGGAAAATCTTGCAAATTCGACAGTACTTCAGTTTCACTTCTACCCCATTGATTGTTACCTTTTTGCTTCGGCTTCCATCACTAGTACCAGCCTCTTCCGAAGATTCTTGATCATTTCTAGGAATAATTCCCGGGTCAGTTGTGCTAACTTGAATCAAGTTGACAAGAGCCTGCATTAATTTGGCAGAAAGTGGTTATGACAAATAAGAATTGAACCATTATGAATGTGACAATTCAATGCTCGAACTTAAAACGTGGGGAATGAAATAACATTATATAATGATGATTCACTTATTCACCCTTTAATTAATAATTATGTTGTTATTCTGACACCTCAATTTTAATAAATTTTGACTATCTAACCATTTTTAATCATGTTGCATCATTCTAACAACTAAATTCTAATAAAATTTTTAAGGTAGATTTTTGAACATGGATGACCCAATTACATTTTTCACCAAGATGCAGAAAGTTCAAACTTGTTTTAACAATGCCGTGGGTTTAGGGACCAACAATGAATGCCAAGACCAAACAGAACGTAACAATGAGGGCAGAGTGATGAGGCATGTCTTTCCCAACATATCTGGCAAAAATCCAACTAGAAAGGACTATAGAAACAGTGGTCAACATTAACGCTCTTGGATTTGGACCACATATTAGTCTCCCATGTAAGAAAAAGACCTGCATGATTGACACATAATACATCACCTTCACCAACATTTGACACATCATATCTTATATATAGAGCATAATATAAAGTTTACATTTCTCCCTGGCCAAACTTGGTAGACTCTAGTTGTGTCCAATTTTTCAATGACACCACATTGAAGCAGTTGATTCTCACAAACCCTCTTCACTCTAAGCAACTTGGCCTTCAGAGTATTCATCACGCTCTGATTTCCACGGTCAACTTTGTTTTCTACTTCAATTGCTTTGTGTGTGTCACATCTTTCTAAGGCTTCACCACCTTCTTCCAATCCCATAACTTCTATTGCAGTTTCAGTTGCTCTCATCATCATTTTGCTTTCCATTCCATGAATCGAAAATTAGTTTCGGCCAGTTTCGAAGTTTCAACTGAACAGGCAGTTACCCCGGAGGCCCATTTTTTAATTACAATTTTGGGCCCTTGGCCCAACAATATTGGATAGATGTCGATATAGTACACTTTCAATTCTTCATTTAATTGGTTCACTTAATTAAATTGAAAATATTTAAACTTAAAACATGGATGGGGATTAAAGCTTGTTGTACACTGGAAATATCTTAGTTGGATTATTTGTCTGTGTTACTGTGGTCCAAGTCTATTGAATGCAGTTCTTTTCTATATGGAAATTTTTTGGGAGGTGTTTCACGGCAATCATGTTTTCTGGTCGTAGTGGAACTTCAAAATGTTACGTTCTTAAGTTATCCCATACTTTAAAGGTAAGGTATCCATACTGTAATCATGTGAGTGGACCTAGTATTAGATCACATGCACCGAACAGGGCTCTCCACGTGCATGAAAGTGAACGGAAAGAATTGAAGTTTGCAATTTAACTGGCAGCTTCTATTTTTTATCGATGTGTTCATGTGCTGCATGTGTTGGGTGCTTTTGGAGTTGGAGCAACCAAAATCATATGCTTGTTATTTACTTGAAACTCACTTCAATGGAAGTGGATTATCTCAATTTATTTTGTTGTCAAGTATCATTTTTTTCCTATCAATTAAAGATGACACTTGGAATCTCAACTATTGTAATTTGGGGGAGAGAAAAAGTTATTGGAGATGATTGGACATCCATGTTTGTGGCTTCTCTACTACCTTCTCCTTCTTCGAATGGAAGAGGCAACAAGGTGATGGCTAGCTCCTTCCAGAAAAAAACTTGAGTTCTGATGCTTAGAATTTAGTTCCTAAAAAGCGAAGGGAAGATCTTTTTCAATTAAATCTCGCAAAGGCGGAACTGATTAATGGCAATAGGCTACTTCCTATGATGACCTTGGCGCTGTCTATTAGAGACAAGATTAGTGCTCCTTGGAAAAATGCTTTGGTGATTACGCTTATTAGGAAGTCCCTGGGTTTTCTCGCTATGAGGGACCGCCTTACAAAGCTATAGCGTCCTACCACTGGTTTTGATATTATGGACATTGATTTTGGCTATTTCGTTGTGCAATTCGTTACGGATGAGGATCGCTCTAAAGTGCTAGATGGAGGGCCTTGGGTGCTTTTTTATCATTATTTGTCCATTCGCCTGTGTGGTTTCTTGATTTTGATTCGGCATTTGCTACGATAGATTCTATGCTAGTCTGAATTCGTTTCCCATGGTTGAATGTTAGTTATTATGATGAGGATATTCTAATGAGAATGGAGAGCTTAGTCGGTACCCTTGTGAAGGTTGACCGCACTACCCTTCTTACCTTTAGAGGCAAATTCGCCAGGGTATGTGTCGAAATTAATCTTAGCCAACTTGTGGTCCAGAAAATTTGTTTGGATGGTAAATAGTATCACATTGAATACAAAGGGTTGCACATTACTTGTTCGTCATGTAGTTGTTATGGGAATCTTTCAAGAGACTATCATGATTTGGGCACCACCACGGAAAAGGACAAGTATAACGATGAGGTGCTCCCGACGGTGGAGACTGCAATGGTGCAATGAAACAAGTCTCTGCCCCGTTCAACCGGGAAAAAAAATCAATCCAAATCTCTCCATTAATGTTGTAGTTATTGATTTTTCAGATGATTTCATTCATGGAGATTAAATGATGGTTTCTCGCAAATTGTGAAATTCTGGGAGAGTTGTTTTCAATCCAAATTCAAACGGGAAGGCATAAATAAAAGGAAATAAATACCAAGTTCTTATCAATAATAAGGACAAGGAGGATCACTTGTCGCATAATCAAGGGATTAAAATGAAAGGGAAATGGCAAAAGTAGGACATTAACGTAGGTAAGAAGTGGGTTAAAAAAGCCACTGAGCCCAAGAAGCATCAAGAAGGATCTTTCGAGCCTCACAGCCAGGATATTGGCCTATTGGATTTAAATCAGAACCCAAAGCCCATTAATGTTTTTGAAGGTAGTGAAACCAATAGCCTAGCCCATGTTTGCCTAATGGAAGTCATGGAGGAGCAACAGACGAAACACAATGCTCACAACATTTTGCAGAACAACCACGAACACCGCCAAGCAAAAAATCATAAGAGAATTTAGGCTCGGAACACCAGATTAGTAGGTATGGACAAGAAAGTGGAGAAGCCTAGGAGAGTGAATATGAAGTCAATTGTTAAGCAGATGCCCCTAGATGATTCAAGGTTAAAGGAGGTTCTTTCTCTTGTTTAAGCTTGCCTGCAACCCCTGCCTATCAACAACATAGGTCCCCAAAATTATGAGAAGTCCCTTTTGGAGAAATCCCACGTCAAGAAGAACATTTCGTCACTCATGGAGGATTTGGAATCTTGACCTTCTTCTTCTACCTTAGCTGCAAGAACACCTTCGAAGGAAGATCTCAAACATGACCCTCCGGATCGTGTTATTGATGAAGATGTTGCAGCGATTCAGGCTTGTTTAAGTGTGTTGGAGGATAATATTAAGTTAATCCGAACGAATGGTAAGGAAGAGGTTCACTCTAAGGATTTTCATTAGCTTTTCTTGCTGGTCTTGTCCTCTTTTTCTGCCTTTAAGCTATGGGATAACAAAATCTAATTATTTGAAACACTAGGAGTGTGGGTAAGAAAGCGTTTCTTGATTTGGCTAAGGACTTGTGTCTCGAATTCAAAATCCCTTTTCTTGATATTTTGGAACCTTGCATCAGCGGTAAGAGAGCAGATGATATTGTAAAAAGGGTTTGATGGTGGTTTCACAGTAGATGCTGAAGGTTTTAGGGGGAGGAATCTTGTGTTTGTGGGATTGTTCTTTGTATAAGATGCAGATTCTTTTGTCTTTTCATCAATTTGTTCATATGAAGATTTGTTGGTAGGGGGACTAATGGTGGTTCCTCACCATCTGCTATGGTCGTCCCCAATCAAATTTGAGGTTGAAAAAATTGTAGGATCTTTTATTTATTGGGAGTACTATGGTGGATCCTTGGTGTGTTACAAGTGACTTTAATGCTTTGCTTCTTGAGAATAAGAGGGCTGGTGGTAGTGGTATGCGAGCTCCTGCTTTGCTTTTAAGTCTTATGTCAATGACTGTTGCTTTACTGATTTTGGCTTCCAAGACCCCTAGTTTACATGGCAAAAAGGAAATCTTAAAGAGCTCCTTAGTATAATATTGTGTAATGATGCTTGGCTTCTTCGTTTCTATGACACGCCCGTTACTCATCTCCCTTGCTTAACCTCTTATCATTCTCCGCTCTGGGTTCACATGGATGCAATGAATCACAGTGTTTCCCCTGAGAATCCCTTCCATTTTCTTGTTTCTTGGTTCGCTCATGAAGGCATTGCTAACCTGGTTAGGAATTGTTGGAAAGATTCCTTAGATTGGCATTAGAATGTTGAGTCTTTTTTATTGACTGCGAAGGATTGGAATTGGCATGTCTTTGGAAATATTACTTGCTTAAAGAATAAATTGCTAAATCATATTTGCGGTATTCAAAAATCTCTAGTTGTAGGTCCTAATCCTTTTCTCACTAGATTGTTGAAAGAGATATGGGGAGACTATGAGAAGGTGTTGCTTGAAGAGGAATCTATTTGGGCTCAGAAATCTCGTTGTAAGTGGATTTCTCTTGGTGATAGAAATCCAAAATATTTCCATATGTCTACTCTTGCTAGCAGGAGGCAGAATAATATCAAGTCTTTAAAAGCTAGTGACGGTGAATGGGTATTTGAAAATGATAGGCTTAATGAGATGGCTTTCATATTTTTCGAGATCTTTACATTCCTGATTCAGTTCTTGCATCGTTTATCTTACGTGGTTGTTTCCCTACTATTCGTGAAGTACATAAAATTGTCATCCATAGCCCTTGGATGAGATTCAAACTGCTCTCTTTAGCATGGGTGGGCTTAAGGCCCCAAGCCCAGACGGTCTTCATGCCCTCTTTCTCTAGAGTCAGTGATTAAGCCCACAGTGGAGACAACGATTCTTGACTTGTTCTCTGATCCCTCCTAAAATTGGAAAATTAATGATACTTTCATATCTCTCATTTTGAAGGTGGATAACCCTGAGTTGTGACCCACTTTCGCCCCATAGGCCTTTGTAAAATCATTTACAAGCTTCTCACAAAGGTTATTGCTAATCGTTTCAAGCCAATGATGCAGTGCACTATTTCTTTGCATCAATGTAGCTTCATCCCTAAAAGGACGGGAGATAACATTATTATAGCTCAGGAGGTTATGCATAGTATGAAAAGCAAGAAAGGTAAAATCAGGTTCCTTGTCGTTAAAATTGATTTAGAGAAGGAATATGATAGATTGAACTAGCATTTTATCATTGATTCTTTTCGGGATCTAGGCATTGAGAATGAGTTAGTGGATCTTATTTGGCATTGTATTTCTTCCTCTTCTACGGATATTCTCTAGTAGGGCGAGAGAATAGGGAATTTACGTCCTTCCGGGGCATTCGACAGGGGGACCCGCTTTCTCCCTACCTCTTTGTTATTTGTATGGAGAGGTTTTTGTAGATCATTTGTGCAACGTTTGAAGATAGATTGTGGAAGTCTATTTCTCTTAGGCATGAGGGTCCCAAGCTTTCACATTTGTGTTTCGCTAATGATCTCTTTTTATTTGCAGAAGCTGCTTTAGATCAAGTCGATATCATAAAGCATTGTCTCTCTGTGTTTTTCCAAAGTCTAGTCAAAAGGTTATCATGTAGAAAATGAAAATCTGTTTCTATAATAATGCTAATCATAACCAAGGGAAGGAGATTGTGGATGATGAGCGAGGGAGATTGTGGATGATTTGGGGTTCTCTTTGGCGCATGACTTGGGGAAATACTTAAGGACCCCCCTATTGCATAAAAGAGTTACTAAACATACCTTCAATAACATTACATATAAGCTTAGCCAACAACTATCTGCTTGGAAAGTCTCCTCTTTATCGATAGTTGGGTGTCTTACTCTGTGTAAGGCTATTATTGAAGCTATCCCTACTTATGCGATGCAAAAGTGTTTCCTTCCGGTTTAGGTTTGTGACCAAATAGATAAACTGGCTAGAGGTTTCCTTTAGGGCTCCACAAATGATCATCATCATATTCATCTTGTTAGTTGGAATAATGTTTGCAAATCGAAGCAGGTTAGTGGGCTTGGGTTGAGAAAGGTTACAGATTCTAATTTAACTTTTATGGCCAAACTGGGTTGAAATCTTATTGTGAAGAGAGATGGTATCTAGGTTCAGGTTCTCCATAGCAAATATCATTGTGGCAATGATAGTATTCCTTCTGTGAGAACTCGTGCTAACCAATCTAATGTTCGGAAGGGTATCAATAAGGTTTGGGGGCATGTTCAAGAGAATCTCATATAGCACATCGGGGATGAAACTCTATTAAGTTCTGGTGTGATAATTGGGTTCTTGGCTGCTCTCTTTTGCAATCGACTTCATTGATGCCTTTGACTATGGATGAACTTAATTCTGTTGTGACAGATTTTGTCTTTTCAGATGGTGAGTGGGATTGGAATCGTCTTCTCTCTGCTCTTCCTGGTAATGTTTGTAATCTTATAACTGCCATTCATCCTCCATCTTCTAGGTTAGGTAATGATGTTGTTGTTTGGGATCCTATCCATGACAGCTCTTTTACCATTAAGTCCTCTTATTCTTTTTTGTCGGATGATGTTTCTGTTGTCAGTGATCGTGTTTTCAGGTTGATTTGGAAGTGAAAGGGGGTGGAAAGGGTCAAATCCTTTCTTTGGTTGGTTGCTAAAAGAGCTTTTTCTTGTGCCCAATCTTTCTGTATTTTTGGTAAAAGGCCCATTCTGTGAACACTCAAGAACTTATTTCGAAATGCTGAACCAAACTATTAAATCCGAGCCCAAATAGTGAGAGCAGCTGAATGGGCTATTCTGTCCTTTTGGCAATTAGTGGGCTACTTATTTTTCTTCTCTTGTTTTATCTCCCGTTCTACTTATTTTTCTTCTCCTGTGCTATCTCCCATTATTGTAGTGGGGCTAGCCCATTTTTCGTGCTGTGAATTTTGGTTTTTACAACCAAAAAATGTAAAATTCACTTAATTTTCAACCTTTATAGCAACATTATGGATATTAAATCACGCAGCACTATTGGCTCTCCAAAACTTACTGCCTCTTCAATACTATCGCATGACAATCCTAAAACGGTCATCTCACTTCATGAATAATAATTAGTATAAAACTTCACGTGACTTGAACCCTGCAATTTCGAGTTTCTCAGAGATAAACAGTTTATCACACAGTTCACAAGAGCTACAGCATTCAGCGTGAGCAGTAGTCTTACTGAAACAAGCAGTTTGAATTTGGTGCAAACACGATGCTTTTCAATTAAAGCTTAAAATGGTGTAAAAAACATCATATATAAAGATTCATTCTGTTGGGAACAGAACTAAAATAGATTATGTCAATTTCATTTGAGTAGATGGAAAATTAGCTAACCAAAAGATCAGCAAGGGTGTTTTGGTGTATTATTTGTAAATTATGGTTTGATCCAACAAAAAAGAAAAGGAAAAAAGAAAAAAAAATTAACTTCTGCTTAAATTGTAGTTTGAGACTAAACCATGTTAGAATTAACTCAACTTGATTGTGTCAAACATTGAAATGAATTAAAACTTAGTTTACACACTTCAAGCTATAGTTTTGGGTGTACAAACTGAAATCTAAACATGTTATAAATCATTAATCACCCTTTTCCTCAACATTTAAGAGGTTGTCCGGCTCCGAACCTCCGTGAATAATACCAAGATAATTGGTTACCTGCTTCATATCTTTCACTAAACAACGTACTAAAGGAGCATTTACTCTAAAAAAGAACAAACAAAATACCACTTAAGAGTCAAGGGCAAGAAATATCTCAAGTTCAAAAAATCTTATATAGATATAATTTTAACACCTCACATATAAACACACTCACAAGAAAGTTAATAAGACCCAAAAATGAGTGCATCATCAATAAAGTTGATGGGAATCACTTTTATTTTGAGTGTGTCTAGTTGTGAAGTGTTAGAATTATATCCATACAAGAATTTCTTCACAAGTTCATATTCGAATTGAACAAAAAAAAAACTGGAGATCATGCTGCAATCATATAATCAAAATCAAAGCTTGTCACACATATGTTCTGAAGATACATTTACCCATACATAAAAGCATCCCAAGATAAAGCATACGCCTATTCATTATGAAAAGAAAACTACCTCCTTAAGACATATTCCATAAAATATGGTGCACAGTGTACTACAAAATCGATTGGTTACAATAATGACTTCTGAAACAAAACATGTTCAGATATGTTACATATGATGATGATGCATGGAAGGGCAATTCATGTTTTACCTATGATGGTAAGCTACAGCAACAGATCAGATGCATCCTGTTTGGACAGGCAGCAAATTCAGATTGGCATGAAAAGCTAATTAGCTATGTCAAGTCACTCAGTTATTTCAAACCACAAATCATGCTCTCATATGCTTTGTCCTGCTATGAGCAATTACTTCTTCCCTAGTACAGTCCATAATTGACTAAAACCTCCAAAATCTACTGAAACAGATTTAAATAGACATTAAGACAAACACAATGAAAAGAGTATAAAGTAAAACAGATTAACTAAGTTCTCTAAGGCTATAACCTAAACGTTCCAACTTTCCAAGTATAAGAACATGAGATCATTAACAACATGTTGGAATAGGGGACAAAAACAAAGTGAAATCAAATGGAGAACATCAAAACAACGCAGCAGTTACTAATAAGCAATAACTCAATAACATCACTGATACAGGACATAAAATTAACACTGATTTCTAATTGAAACAGAAGCATATTAAATATAGCATTAATTTATCAAAATCATTGAATCAAACACATAGACTGCATTGTTGCACTACTAGGCATCCTCTAAGGATCTGCTTTGTAATACAGATACCGAAATCAGAGTTAGCTATTTCCTTTTTCTCTCATCAGAAGTACTATGCATTATCACAGAATCTAACAAGCATTGAAACGAAATCATCATCATCAACGATAAATTACCAGCACCTCCATAATTAAAACCACAAAAAAAAAACTGATGCGAAATTGGAAATTTGATTGCACTTTATTAATTTCAAGTTTTCAACCCTATTTGAATAAGTTCTTTTGAACATATAATCAAACAAAAGTGCGACGAAGAGCACGTCGATCTGCACATCTAAGCCTCTAAACCGCTCTACACTACACCAAAAGAAGAACCGCCTCTCAGCAGAAGACCGAAACAAACACCGTTCTTCAATTGGCGACGATGAAGTCACTGCCGAACGAGTCAATGACTGGATCGGGCAAGTCAGCGGCGGGATTCACGGGGAGGAACAAGACGGACTTGGCGGCCATGAGCTTCTTCCGCTGCGGGCAGCGAGGGCCGTAGATCCTGGGGACGAAGAACGGAAAAGCGTCAGCGGCTGCGGCCGGAGCAGCATCGTCTTGCTGCAGCGGCGGATGCGGCGGGGAGGCGCGGCGGAGAGGGATCTGGCAGATGGAGTTGAATCGGTGAGATCTGGCGCTGGTGATGCGGGAATCGCGGATTCGGGCGAGGGCGCCGGGCTTGAGGTACTTGTGGAAGTTTTGAGGGATGGCTGGTCTGGTGGTTCTTCGGTGGTTCATGGCGGAGTGGCGGTGGTGAGTGAGAAACGAAGAGAGGGAGTTGAGGGTTAGAGAGAGAGAGAGAGAGAGAGAGATTGGGAATGGAGAATTGGAGTGAGGGTTGGGAAATGGAGGGATTAGGGATTTTAAGGGGGGAGAGAGAGGCGGGAAATGTGTGAGGGAGAGAGGGGGGAAAAAGCGGGGTTGGAGTTTCAAAACCTAGTAACAGAGGCGGGAATTTTTTATTTTTTTTCTTTTCGATTTTTTATTTTTATTAGGCCTCGCGGGCCTACTTTTTTGGTTTTTGTTTTGGTTTTTACCGAGTGGTCCAGCGCGCGCGGGCTATGTAATCTTACACGACGACGTTTCTTTGTCTTCAAACTAAAATACTACTTAAATCTACACTATCTACTAGAAAATGAGATTCATTGTCCTACGTGAAAATTTTATTTGAAAAATTCTTACTTTTAAAAAATGGGGTTAATGATAGTTGATATAGTTAATAAAAAATAATTATATATAAAAAGGAAGTAATTTTAATTTTTATTATTGATGTAAGAATAATTTTAATAGATATCTATCAATATTCATATAAACATTCAAAAAGTCTGAGAATATACAATGGCTCTGATAAAATATTTGATATTGAATTTATATAAATTTTGCTTATAAAAAAAATCCACTGAAAATGGGGTCGACCCACCAGCACCTCGGATGAGAAAATAAATAAATTTATGTTGTGAAAAGAATTTATTGAGAGAAAACAATTGTTTATAGAGATAGAGAGAACCGTAATAGAAAAGATTAAAAAAACTGATCAAAAAGTAGATAAAATACTCCAAACCATTTATGTAAGAGCAAAGATGTGTCTATCCATCATCTATCATAGAGTTGATGCATTTATATTTTTTTTTACCATTTTAACTTTATGATTTTGCTAACAAATGTATGCAGTATTTGTCAACTCTTCTCTAACCTTATTATTATGTTAATAATATATTACTTCTCTCACCATTTTTTAATTTCTAAACCACTCCTTTTGACTTAAATATTTTTAATTATTATAGTATTTGTTGTTGTATGAATACAGGTTAATATACACCAAACATATTTATGCCCAAGTAAATTGTTATTGTCTTAGTGGAATGTTAAGTTGGCATTGGTTACTCCTACATAACTAAAATATAAAAATATAAAAATAAAGACATAAAAAATAAAAAAAAATGTCAATTTTATATTTTATTTAGTGATAATATACCATACATATTTTTTATATTTATATTTTATATAATTTTATAAAGATAAGACAAAAAATACATAACAATGGACCTAAAATACTCTTCTCCTACCCCTATCTCTCGCCACCTTCTTTGGCCCCACCTCCTCCGCTGCCTCACGTCAACCACCAACACCATCTCTTCCTTCTCGTCTTCATCCAGTACATGTTTTGACACTAAGCAACTATCCCAAATAACTACACAAATTTTATTTCATCAAAATAAAATTGTTCTCTTTTCTCTCAAACATTTCAACAAAGTTGTTTATCACTTCGAAAGTTCTTCACGCACTGCCCATAAGATTTTCGCACAAAATTGCTTGAACTTGGCCTAAGAATTTTTTCCAAAAACCTGAATTGATTTTTTAGCTGGTTTAATATTTTTTTCGAAAAACAATTTGAACTCATGTGATTCAAAGTTCAAAACCCATAAATTAGACATTTTGATTGTTAGACGTTTTGAATTCAAACTTTACTGCCATTCCCAATCGCAAATCGTTTGGCCCTTCGAACATGACTCCTGCTCCGCATCCGCGGATGCTTGAAGCACCATCAACATATAATGTCCATTTCACCGTTTTTGTCATTTTTCCTTCCCCAGAGAATTCCGCTATGAAATCAGCCATGGCTTGTGCCTTAATGGCTACACGGGGTTCATAGCGGATATCAAAATCGAAAAGTTCTACCTCCTAAGTTAGCATCTGCCCTGCGAGGTCTAGCTTCTGCAATATTTGTCTGATTGGTTGATCAGTTTTGACGATAACAGTATGAGACTAGAAATACGGTCGCAATCTTCGGGCGGAATGAATCAGAGCAAATGCTAATTTCTCCAACTTCTGGTAATTGACCTCAGCTCCGTGGAGTACTTTGCTCGCGAAGTACACAGGGAGTTGTGTTTGTTCTTTTTCTTTTACCAATGTTGATGCTAATGCACCTTTCCGCAGAGTTACCGGAAAAGATTTACATTTTATCGCATCGGAAGCTCCGTCTAGAATCATGCGGTGGCCAAAGGCGTCCAAATGATGTTGAGGGTCAGACGTTCCATCATAAGGCTCCATGTCCGTTGGTGGACGAAATCCTTGCGGAGGTAATGCATTAAGGATGTCATCTACAAAATGGTGGTTATCCTTCCCTTTTGCCTTTTTTTGTATTGTTCGCCTTTTGTCCGCGGTGTTGGGTTCCACAAATGCTTCGTACACAAACTCTTGTTCCTCATTGTTAGGCATTATCTGACTCTGGCCATCATTGCGGTTAAGACCGTCAATGTGACGTTCTCTTTCTTGGGAATTCTGAAGGACGCGCCTTTGCTTTTGCTGAGCATCCTTCTTGGCTTTGTCAACTGTCGCGTGAATTTTCCTTTGCTTCTTTCGTTCCTCTTCCGCATGGGTCAATTGTAGCAATGCCGCTTCCAAGCGAGCTATCTGATCTGCTTGGGTGCGTACCATATCCACCAAGTCAGGAGGAGGGGCAAATTGGAGTTATTGGGTTGGTCTTGTTGAGAGAGAGGGGTAGGAATTGGATTCGTTTCGGGATTAGGTGGAGGTGGTATCAGGGAAGGGGGTTGATAAGTGCCAAATTGTGATGATTTTAAGGAATGTAATTGGCACTTATCTGCTTTGATTTTATACGAAACTATTAATCTATTCCCCGTTTTACACAATTTTCAAAAGATGGAACATGCATGGATAAAATTTCTTAACTTTGATAAAAATTGCAGAAAAACAAGAAGGAGTACAAAGAAAGAAAATACCATGCAATTGTTACAATGAACGAAAAAGGAAAGAAGAGTTTCAGGACAAACCGCTCAGCGGCATCATCATTGAAACACCTTAGCTAACTGTTTACCCGTACGTAGTAAACAATGCTCACTAGTTTGTTTTCTGCTTTAGTGGGGTTACTTCTAGCCCCTATTTTTAGCTTGCCAAATATTTCTTACTTGAAAATATGAACCATTTTGAAAATCGTTCGTGTGAATTATCATTTTATAAAGTAGGAGTCGTGCATGGTGGAGAAAGCATATAAAGATACAAGCATTAGTTAATTACAGAATAGTCGTACTGGAAATCTTACTAGAGAAATATGTAAACATACAAGTATTCTGTCCATCACACTATCATACGTTCAAATAATAATACCTAACTACATCATCAAGTATACAAGCAATAATACATTTTCCTATGGCTAAGGGAACATGTAATCCCTTTAACTAATCCAAAACATAAAGCAGTAATTATTGTCCGTTGCGTCCTCAGAATCTGTTGACGTCCACAACTTGGTCTGTCTTCTGATACCTGCTCCGTCTCTGCATACACGTCATGCTATCCTGGAACCATAAAGGAGTGGGGGTGAGAACCTTGGGTCCTCAGTGGGTAACCTTGGGGATCGTTCTTTATTTTCTACTCAATTATGATTCCGCCGCTCAGGTGTTTCTAAGTGAACATGCATACTAACATTCCTACTGATTATGATCTGGCCTAAAGTCCTGAACAGCTTTATCTACATTACTAGGTGATAGGGGGAACTAATCTTTCTTACTAAGTTCTCGTGCTTATTACTTTCCTTCGCTTATACATACATAGCCGTCTCGAGTGTTCTCTTGACGGTACTCACATCATATTTACTTATCTTCTTCATATTCATTTATCTTCTTACTTATTTACTCATCTTCTTACTTATTCATACTTCCATACATACATTATTACATACATTGCATACATACATACATTCAAGCATACATCACATACTATAATTCTTTCTTTCTTTTATACTTTAATCTTTCATACTTTTCACTTGCTTTCAGACTTTCATATTATTTTCTTTATTTGATTCATCTTTGTGAATCTGTTGCCAGCCACCTACCGACAACAAACAGATCATAATCATAATCGATTCATCTCAGTGAATCCGTTGCCAGCCACCTACCGACAACAACATAGTATAGCATAATCGATTCATCTATGTGAATCCGTTGCCAGCCATCTACCGACGACAATCATCGTCCCCTTCCCTGTCATCCACTTGCCGACAGGGAAGTGACCCCGCATCCTGCCAGCTACCTACCGACAGGAGGGTTGTGCTAATCGATTCATCTCTCCTGCCAGCCACCTACCGACAGAAGAGTGAACCCGCTGCCAGCCACCTACCGACAGCACATTAGCTTTTCTTTTTCTTTCTCATATTCTTTCAGCAGCTTGTCATTTTATCTTTCTCATAACCTTTCTTCTTTTCTTTACTTTCTTTGCACATATCATGGCATGACTTGTTCCCTAAGATTCATTTCCATTATAATTTTTACTCATTACCTGATTAACTTCTAGTCCTCTGAATGTACCTTAACATGATGCATGGCATGCTAACATATTATTTTAAATAATCATAATGCATGGACATACTACATCACATAGTTCACATACTTCAGTCATATTCATCATTTAAATTATAACTTGTTGGACTATGTGCCTCAAGACAGCTTTCATAAGACATTTTGATATCAGGCCGCTCGGCGGGTCCTTCTGGCCGCTCAGCGTCCTGGAGTTCACGTTTAAAAATTCTTTATTCTGATGCATTCCGCTCAGCGACGCCTGGGGCCGCTCAGCGGTACCTGGTCGAGGCTGAAACCAAATGCATGGTTTTCTTTCTTTTCTCTTCCTCCTTTCTCATGGCCACTTCTTGAGGTTCTCACAAATATTCCAACCATCATAAAACCTATCTAATCCAGGTCACAGGACCCTTCAGAATCATCTCTCTATCCTAACCAAGCATCTAAACTAATTAAGCATGCATACACACATCAAGACATACACACACATAAACACATAAACACATACATCCACCAAAGAGGTGAGTAAATTAGAGTTACCCACTTCTTGGAGGCTGTTCGGTGGTGAGGAAGAGGGTAGGAGAGTCGTTCTCCGAGCTCCGGGCGCGATCCAAGCTTCCCAGTGAAGTGTCTGCAGAGAGTCTCTGGGCAAACGGACAGAGTTTCCCCTAGGATAGCAATTTTTCTAATTTTTTTCTTCATAGGGGCTGCCTATTTATAGCCAAAATCTTCCCCCCATAATTACCTTTTTGCCCTTAGGTTTATTTACAATTTTGCCATTATTAATTTCTTTTATAATTAATTAATTTGGAAGATAAGCTATATGTCACATCATGAATAGTGTTTTGAATTTTTTATTATTTCCTTTGCAAATCTGAATTGCATCACGTGGGTTGCCATCTTTGACCGCTTCCAGGTCCCGTTTTGTTCGCGTTTTATCGTTCGCAGTGTCGGTGCGTCACGCACGGTCGTCCGAAAAATATTCCGCTTGTACCGGCGCGATCCTATAATTTCCCTCTACCTAAGAATATTAATCTTAGAAGGTGTTGGTGAATTTTCCTCCGAAGAGTATTTTTCACAGATACCTTCGACCCGTTTCTACGCTCTTGTGTCTGCCGACCACCGTTCGACTCGCGGTTTCGTTCTTTCCCAACCTTCCCGATGGGGTCGTGGGACTATCCTAAGGTGTCTAAAACCTTTCCCTGGTACCGGTGGGGTTTCTAGAGACTTCGGGCTCTCTGCTCAATTTTACACGCAAAACGGAGTCGTTCTAGTGTATGCGGAATTGTCCGAAATTGAACTGATTTCCGTTTTATCGACACTTTAGGTTTTTCATCCATCTCTAGAGGTCGAGAGGAATCGTGTGAGTATCAGCAGAATTTCAAAATTCCCAACGGAATAATTTCTACTGACCTCGACAGGTCAACTCCTACAAAGGGCTCTATGAACAGTTGTTTAGGGAACTTTTCACTAAGGGAGACATTGGTAATGTTTTTCTTCTTTCTAAGTTCATTTATAAATTATTTCGTTTATTTTTATGAACTTTCTACTAAGGGAAAAATGTGGGATGTTACAATCATCTCGCTCAGCGGCATCCAACTTGTTCGCTCAGCGATTTAACCAAATCCGCTGAGCGATTGTACCTGCCACGCCACTTTCAACCGCCGCATTTATAATGCCAGCCAAGCAAGCCACCACCAGCTGTCGCCGTCCCCGGCAGGACCACCGGTTCGGGCCCCGGCTCTGATACCATTTGTAACAGCCCGATGCCCGCTAGCAAGATATTGTCCGCTTTGGCATCAACCTCACGGATTTGTTCTCCCGGTTTGGCATCAACCTCCCCAGAAAACGCGTCTTGCTAAGGGGAGTTATCCACACCCTTATAAGGCATGCTTCGTTCCCCTCCCAACCGATGTGGGACTTGGCATCAACCTCCTCCAATAAATATGCTTAACAGAATGTACATGTGCATAACAGAATAGGACAGCATAAACCTGCATACAGCATAACTTGCTTGGAATATATGTTATTCCCACCATAATAATGTCCTCTGTTGACATTAATATGACGGAATAACCTCGCACCCTCAGTGTAGGCCGACACTGTCTAGACTTTCCTGCGGTGGGCTTCCACCTGACGTGTGCCCCCTCGGGACCCTTCGGCAGTGGGCGGATATTGTACCCCCACCTAAGCTTGCCCCATTTCGACAATGCAAAGGCGTGGTAACCGCACATCTCCAGGTATGCCATATCAACACTACCTGTGGCGGGCTTCTACATTCATGATGCCTTGACCTCCTGAAGTGGGATCATGGTTGGCTTTAGTGATCACAGCCTCAGAATTTTCAGCATGTGGAATTTAGCCTATTCAGCATGGGGCATTTAGCCCTTTTCAGCATTGGGCATTGGCCCTTTTCAGCATTTTTCATTCATTCAGCATTTTCAGCAGCATTTCATAATTCATTTCTTTTCAGTACCTGCAGCATGATATGACTTGTTTCCTATTGTTCATTTCATAATCTTTACTTATCTCATAATTACTTCTAATTCTTTGACTTCCCTTATAAAATGCATGGAATGCACATACTTCACATACCTCATCATAAACATGCTTCATGAAATGTTCCACATACATCATCATACAGTCATTTATAACGTTGTATATATATAATCCAAAGGTTTAGTGCGTGGCCTGACGTGGCCTGGGTGGTCTGGCGGGGGCCTGACCTGTGAGCCTGGCGGGTAGGTCTGGCGTGAGCCTGACTGCAAGTCTGGCGTGAGTCTGGCCCAGTCTTTGAAATTCAGCGTCAGAATGCAAATTATCTTTCCTTTTCTTCCATGGATTTACCTTGAGCTTTTACACATAATAACCCTATCTAGTCCAGGCCACAGGGCCCTTCAGAATCATCTCCCTATCCTAACCAAAGTTCTAACATACATAGGCAAACATAAACAAACATACATAGAAACCTACACACACACATAAGCACATCCAATCACCAAAGAGGTGAGAAAACTAGAGTTACCCACTTCCTCAAGAGCTCTTGGATGATGGAAAAAGATAAACTTGAAGCTTGTTGGCTTGCTTGAAGTCTCCTTTGTCAAGAAAGGATGAAAACCTAGGTTATGGAGATTTTAGGGTTATGGAACTTGTTGTCTTTGCTTCCACTTGAAGAGAAACTCCTAGCCTTGACACTAGCTTGTCTTCTTGATGAGTTTGAGAGTGATTTATGATGAAGAAAGACAAAGGAGGATGGTTAAACTTTGGGTGGAGCTTTGGATGGCTTTAGGTTTTAGGAAACATTTGGAAATGAAAATGAAAGAACCTTGGAGTGTATGTGTATGTCTCGTGGGTGTGTGTGTGCCGTGGGAGAATTAGTGGCCTTAGGCCCTAAGTGTTTTTAGTTTTCACTGTATGGTTTTGGTCGTATTCGTTCATTAACTATTTATGTACGGAAGTCCTAAAAATATGTCGGACATACCGTTGTGACCTATGAATTTTCCTTATTAATATCTAACTATTAGTTGCAATATTCTTGAATTTATTTTCATATGAATATATTTTACAGACTCCTGTGAGTCGTGATTAAATTCTAAAAATAACCTAATATCGACCCGAACGTCACCGGACGCCACGAGATCGCGAAATTATTATTTCTAACTATTCATAATTAACATATTCATAATTATTTATTATGCGACATATTAATGAAGGGAAAAGTCGGGTTGTTACATTGAGCACTCATCAAAGCCACCATTCCGCTCAGGGAGGTCATCATTAACCCGCTGAGCGAAGCCACCAAATCACTAAGAGATGGAGCCAATCCGAGGCCTATAAATAGAAGGCACCCCTGCAGCTTCAGAGACACATTCCATAACATCCATCCTCTCCATTTTACTTCCATTCATTCTCTCCACATTATATTGAGTTAGGAATAGAAAGAAAGGCTTAGGAATTGGAGAATCCCTCAGGGGAAGTGCTGAAGAAATTTCCAACGGTTGTAGTTCATGGTGGAAGTGTGGAAACAAACCACCATCCTTCTTCAACCTATTGTTCTCTCTAAAGTCCTTGTAAGCTTGTAACATATCCATGTCCATGGATAGTTAACTTTCTTTTGTTGGAATTTGATGCGTTATATTTCTTTAATGTATCCTTTTTGACTTTCGTTATATGAATCTATGGTGTTTTATGGTTTTAATGATTTGATCTTGTACTTAATGCTAGCCGTGGTTTAGTTTGTTAAATCTTGATTTGAGACTTAATTTTATGAGTGAAAGTTATACTATTGAGTTGTATCCAAGTTAGGTTTTGATCTTGCTATTCCAAAGCTTTATGTTATGCTTAAATGTTTGTGAACGGAAGTTACAATATTAAGTCTGATTTAGGTCAATTCATCTAATTCTTCGTTGCCGTAATTGGAATAAAGAATTAGTTGCATTAACATCTGAATTAATGTCGGTTTGCTTTGTTAGTTTGTGCAAGAGATTGACAAAATAATAAAAGGGAACCGAGTAATCTTAACATGCTTGAAAGAGATGATTAAGTTAAGAACTGGTGGCGATAAAATCAAGAACACATAGATCATATTTACTAAGTTATTGGTTACATTGAAGAAGTATTGCAAGTCAAATTCCAACACCTTTCTTTACTAGCCAAACTCAACTTAATTTATGCTTTGTATTTTAAGTTTATTTCTTTGTTAAATTCCTAAACAAAATCAACCATCCATCATTGCTTAAATTATCACAACCCAAAGAACGATCGTTTTAAATCATCAATCCCAGAGGACGACAACCTTCTCACTGTACTGTAATTGAATCCCTTGAGGATTTGAAAGCAAACACAGTAGACGGAAAATTAAAAAAAAAACTAGAAAGTGCAAAGCAAGCAAGTAAAAAGCTTTCAACAGGGGTGCGGGAATTCCCATGGATATCGATCCATGAGTCTTTGCGGAGGTGGCAAGACGATAAGTTTTCCTGGTGTTCTTCAAAGGCATATTGTTAGTAACAAGTTGGGATGAGATGTTTCAGGATCCAAAGAAGAGTGGGGTGTCGTATAATACAATTCTCCACAGACGACGCCAATGTACCAAACTATTATCTTTGGGACAATTCGAATCCTGGAACTCCTTGGGGGATGATGGATTTCTGGTGTTTGACCGCCTGGGTGTGTACTTGTAAAGACTCCGATGATCAAGTCAGTGGGAAAATGAGAAGGTCGTGTAAGATGAAAAAATTTAGTCCTTTTACTTGAGTTCTTCTTGGAGTTAAATACCTATGTTGACCGTTAGGGATGGTTCTACGTACCTTGATAAAGGGAGGATATCTCGGTCCGCGTTACATCCATCCGCGTTACACATTGATGGGTAGTTACTCTGGTATGAAAGGAACGGTGTTGGGTCAAATCACTCCACGGGGCAATTTGGTCGGGTCATTTTATTCCACGGATTATTGGGTCTGGACCATTGGGCCTTTATGGTCTAGTCTATAACAATACTAAAATGTTTTTTTTTTAAATAATATCCAAAACTTTGCTTTACCTTTTTTCACGAAAAAGAGCGTAAATTATGCAAATTAGGTTATAAGTTATTTGGGACAAATTAACCAACAAAATGACAATCTTTAAAATATTTGTCTTCCTCGCTTTATCTTTTAGAGGGATTTGAAGAATGTCAATTAATATTCTCTTTTGAATCAAAATAGTATTGAGAAAAGAGCAATACTTAAAAAAACTATCAAATTAATCTATAAATTAATTTATATACTCTTATGAATGATACTTGACTTTTTCAAAGACAAAATAAAAAGGAAAATGTGTTTTCTTTTAAGATACAGATACAAAAAATAGTCGTTAAGGACCATCGCAGATAATAAAGGGGGAATTAGAGATGAAAACAGGTCAGGTTAGGCTAAACCTTTGATAGGTGAAGTCTGTGTCATTAATTTTTGGCCTGGAGCTTGATAGGTCATCCTATTTTTTTTTTTAAAAAAACAGTTTATTATGACCTATTTACCATGATTTGTTTACCGTGACATGTTTAATATTTATGTTTGCATAAAAAATCATAAAATGTAATACTAACCTAATAATTAAGACATTACTTTATTGTAGAGAATATTTTCAGTTTAAATCATATCAAGGTAATGTATATTTAATTTTTTTTTAATAAAACACATGAATATTTATAAAGTTCTTACATCCAAATAATTGCAAGGCCAGAAACGACAACAACAATAGAATATTAGGCATGTAGGTGGTTAAACTCTGAAGATCATACATGCATAGATCATAAAAGCTATAAATGTAAGCATGAAAGAAAACACATTACTACGTTAAAGAACAAATATTACTACCACGTGCTGGTATATAGTTTGGAAATGTAATTCGTATCATTTAGCATTATTCATAGAAATTAATTTAATATATGAACATGGTAAAAGAGTTTTATACTATTATGACTATTATATAAGTAAAAATAATTAAATTTTTAATCCATTATATAAAAAATCTTTAATAGAATAATGCATAATTAAAATATAATGGAAAATTCTTTTACTCTTGATAAAAGGTAATCTCTTTCCATATTATCATTAGTTTATGATATCTTTTTAATATGTAGATAACTTAATGTTTATTTACATGTTTTCATTTTTTTTTAAAAATAAAATGAAGCGAACAAAGCGAGTACTTCACTTTTTCCTTAATACAAAAAAAATAATACTCATTTCGGACTTGAAAGTGTATATTTGAAATTCAAAATTTAATTTTTTAATTCTTGAAATTATAAGTTGAATGTCAAATTAGTCTCTCAGTTTAATATCATTATTACATTGTCACATTTTCGTTGATTTATTACATAAAAAGGATAGTAACAACAATTAAGATTACAAATGAGTTGTCGCATTTTTGTTAATTTATCACATTAAAAAGGATAATAACAACAATTAAGACTACACATGAGTTGTAGTTTCACTTGAAACTGCAAATGAGGTCGTCAGATCAATTATGATAGTATATGAAGCTTGTAGCTTAAAGTGTTGTCACACAGCCTATGTTGTTATCACATTATTATTTAATGAAAAATTAGTTAAAACACGATAATATAATAATTATAATGAATTAAAAAATTAATTTGACCTATAATTTATAATTTAGATGATTAAAAAAAATAAGATTTCAAATTCCAGTGATTAATGTGACTCAAACTTACATATTTTTAAGATCAAAATGAGCATTTTCCCTTATATTAAATATGAAGGATAATATTTTCTCTGCATTTTTAGTAAGTTTTTATCGTATTTTCCTTTTTCTTACCAAAAGTATATCATAAAAGTAACATGGGAATACAATATGTTAGGAATCGTGACCGTTTTTGCTTTGTGTTGGACCTACCATTGATATAAAATTGGTCTGCTTCGGGGGCGGAATCCTATTTGGCATTTTTAAAAACTTTTCAGACATGCTACGGAAACCAAAATAATACTACCGTGCATCGCAGGCGCATCGTCCACCATCAGCCCCGGCCTTTTGATCCCTTCCTTTGGGTTTTCAGTGAGTAGGGTGCGATTCAAATTACCGTGGCTCAAAATCCATTCAAATAATGAGCTATAGAATCGAAAAATAATAATAGTTCTGTATGAGAGGTGAAAATATGTTGAAGCACGTTTAGTGGTGAAAGAATAAAGAGCAAATCAAATAACAAATGAGCGTACATGTGAGCAATAGCGCTTGCAACACAGCATATCGTTTCGTCATTAGTGATGCGAATAGTTGAGTGATACAACTTTACCACGGCACTAGCGACTCCGAAACTACGCAAAGCTTGCCTGTTTCTATTCTCGACATGGGATCAAATCCCCTACTGGAGGTTCCTTGCTAATCACTTTTGTGTACCCTGTACACCACTAGCTACTTAGAAAATATTAACATTTTAAGTTTCTTTTCACTAGTTAGACCAACAAAGAAATGTTTTCCACTTTAGTGGAAATTAAAGTATTGTTCAATCAATTTTTAAAATATCTTTTATTGATATTTCGGATAATAGAAGATGAAGTATTAAGATAATTTATATTTTTAGGCTATGACTTTTATTTTTGACATTGGTGACATATAAGTTTAAACTTATAATTTTATGCAAATTACTCAAACTCTTGATCAATCATAGTGGCTTGGTTGTGTGTCTTCTAAAACAAATTATTTTTATGAAAAATTATTCGATGTTCATTGAGTTACAAATAAAATTAATTATATCCATATAATGAAATGATCTAGCACAAACTACTATATCAAGCTAAATGTCACCACATAAACGATAAAAAGTACAATTTTACTTGGCGTCATGAACATTCAATGAAGCATTAGGTTTAACTATGTTTTTACTATCAACAAATTAGTAATATCTTAGTTTCAAGTAGTGAGACATTTTACATATTTATTTAAAACATTATTACTTGTGTTTTTAGAAAATTTCAATATTAAAGCAATTCACAAAACATCCCTAGAAGTACAAATAATAAAAAATAATTAATATTATATAAATTTAAAAAATGGAGAATTATATATAAAAAGTTAAAACTTTAAAAGTAAATAATTATTTAACAATCGAGGAATATATTCTATTTATGATAAAAGCATAGTCTAACCTAATAAAAGTCAGGGCATTCGAAAACAAAAACGAAAATGGAATATATGAGATACTGTAAGAAATTACGAATGTATGGTCGGCGGGGCTGAAATCGGGTGAACAGTACCCGATTTCAGTCCCTTTTAAAAAAAAAATTTCCCCGGGCTGAAATTGGGTACTGTTCATCCGATTTCAGCCCCTTTTTTTAAAAAAATAATTTCCAGGGCTAAAATCGGGCACTGTTCATCCGATTTCAACCCCTTTTTTTTAAAAAAAATTTTCCGGGACTAAAATCAGGTACTGTTCATCCAATTTCAGCCCCTTTTTTTGTAAAAAAAATAAAATACCAATTTTAACCTCAAAATTCTATACATCCATAATTAATTTAAACTATCCACATTTTAAAAAAATTTATTTTCCAAAGCAATAGAAAAGTAAAAAAACCAAGGAGTGGTAAGTTGGTAGACGTAACACGAGGGTAAGACAGTGTAGAGAGGTGATTGGGCCTCAACAAGATACAGACAGTAGTGGCATCCGCAGACAAACATGTCCTCACAAGTGCGGTGCTCTAACAGTCACAGTATATAAAGAATAGAAATACATAAAATAGCAAAGTGCATTGGAGAAGGGTCAAGCACACACAGCCCTAGCTGCTAGCTCACCACGCGCCCCTTCTTCTCTCGTTGCCTTTTTTATATTCGCCCATCGCTCCACAGAACCGTTACTATCATTTTCTCTTCTTTCTCTTAGCTTATGATTGATGCGTGATCGCCATGTATATATCGGCTTCCTCTTCCTCCCTTCTCAGAGCAACCAGGGCCAAGCTCTTCATCCCTCCTTCTAGAACCTTCTTCTCTTCTCCCTCCACCCGCCTTAACGCTCCCTACCGCTCCCTCGCCTTCTCCTCCTCCGTCGCCCGCTCCTTCACCGCCTCCCTCCCCCGCTGCAGCCACTTGAGATCTCCTCTCAGCCTCCGCTCTCAGATCACAGCCGCCTCCCCCGTCCTCGCGCGCTTCCACCGCAAGATCGCCACTATGGGTAAAATTCGCTCCCGCAATCTTGGACTCCTCTCCGATCTAACTCTTTTTTCCTCGCAATCCGTCATTTCCGAATTCCGATGCATTTTTTTTTTTAAAATTCCGTTTGAATCTCGTTTTGTGTCTTTTTTACCTTTTATTTTCTTTCCTTTATGTTGATTCGAATATTCCGTTTTCATTGTCAACGGTGCGAGGTGGACGATTGGTGTGTTGTGCGTTGAGACTGAGCTTTTCTGTGTGTGTGCTGTGTTTGAGCTGCTATTTGAATATGTCGTGTTCAGTTGAAGGGATTGTGTGCGGTTTGCTGAAAAGAAAGCGATTCTTTCTTTCATCAGTTACTAAACATGCTTATACACTGGTTTTTGATACGTAGTTGAATTTCTAATATCCGGTGGTGCTGAATTCCATTTTTGGTTCTGATGATCTGATTTGTTCATGTGACACGTGTGCCATTTCAGCTAGCGAAAATCCTTTCAAGGCAAACCTGACCAGTCTCCCCAAGCCTGGTGGTGGCGAGTTTGGGAAGTTCTACAGCCTTGCATCTCTCAACGACCCGAGAATCGGTATGCTACCTTGGTTTTAACCTGAATTTTGGTTGAGAATTGAGATACATGGTATTGGTGATTTGATATGGTTCTGCTATCAACTGTTTGAAGAAGGATTAATCTCTCTCTTTCTTCGGAATATTGCATTCCCCTTTCATCTAATTCAGCTACTGATGTTATTGATTTTATGGGTGCTTGACAGAAAAATTGCCGTACTCTATCAGAATTCTACTTGAATCTGCCATTCGCAATTGTGACAACTTCCAAGTGACTAAAGAAGACGTTGAGAAGATTATTGACTGGGAAAACACTTCTGTAAAGCAAGTTGAAATTCCTTTCAAGCCTGCTCGTGTTCTCCTGCAGGTACATTGTTCATTCCTGTTGTCAGCCGAAGAGCTACTTTTATGTATCCAGTGACAAATGATATGAAGTAACATGCTTTCTCCTTCTCACCTTCCCCCCCCCCCTCTCCACAGGATTTTACTGGAGTCCCTGCTGTTGTTGACCTGGCTTGCATGCGTGATGCTATGAATAATCTGGGCAGTGATTCTAACAAGATTAATCCTCTGGTATGCATCATTTCTTATCACTTTCACGTGCATCTTTTCTTTTTTTAAGTCATTCCTGGGCTGGCAGCTACCCAAGGGGTTTCAAATTTTTAACTATGCATCGTGAAGTGACATGTGAGCCTTAAAACTTATAATTACTTATGTAATATTGTATTATTGGATGTGCAAAATAAAAAAAAATGTTTTGAATTTCATATTCAATGCTTAGAAAGGTTCACTTTGCTGTTGTTTGTTTGATATATCTACATGTATCACTTTTACCTGTTTTACTACACAGCTGCCAAGAATCTCTGAAATTGGTATGAGACTAGCGGGGTGACGGGGTCATACATAGCATCTGAAAACTATTTCCCAACATATTTACTTGCCCTAATTTACTAGTAAAACAACTTTGGGGGAGTTTGGAAAATGTTAAAAAAGTTGGTGAGATTGGGTCAAGTTTAAAACTAGTTTTTTTGTCAATTCTTTAGCTTGAATTTGTATTACTTTCTTCTTCCTTCATTTATTCTTTGCTCGAATTGGTATCAAATTATACTTGGCATGTATAATATATAGTGTGTGCTGAATTGATTTTGAAATTTAAAATGGTAAGAAAGAGAGACAAAGGGAGACTAATAGGAAAGCTGCCATTGATTAGAGTGATAATAACTCTGAAAAGATTTCTTTTGAACTAGCTTTGACTTGAAAATGGATCATATTATAGCTAGTTGTTCTAAATTTTAGTTATTGCGAAGCACAATTTAAAACTAAAATTTCCCTTAATACATATTCTCCTTATACAGTAGTTTTACTATATTAAGTGGTTCTGAGCAATAAGAGTGTTGGCAGGTTCCTGTTGATCTTGTCGTTGATCATTCAGTTCAAGTTGATGTAGCAAGGTCAGAGAATGCAGTGCAAGCAAATATGGAGCTTGAGTTCCAGAGAAACAAGGAGAGATTTGCTTTTCTTAAATGGGGGTCAACTGCTTTCCGTAATATGCTCGTTGTTCCTCCTGGTTCTGGTATAGTACACCAGGTAAGTTCAGAAGCATACACTCAAAATTACTTTATGGAATTTATTTATAAATTTGTTTGGCTGTCAATACTGGGGACTTATGATGCCTTTAATTCTAGGTCAATCTTGAATATCTTGGCCGAGTTGTTTTCAACAACGAGGGCTTACTCTATCCTGATAGTGTGGTTGGGACCGATTCACATACAACTATGATAGATGGGCTTGGAGTTGCTGGATGGGGTGTTGGGGGTATTGAAGCAGAGGCAGCAATGCTTGGCCAGGTAAATTAAGTTCTGAATCCTGATTTATGTTTAATGAATGGATGTTATCATGTTAATTCTATCCAACAAATGTTATATGACTGTTGATAGTTTGTTCTTTATAATTACCTGTTTTTATGCTTTATCTCAAAATAAGCACGGGGAGTAGTTTAGCTACAGTGTTGATTCTAATGCCATGTTATATGATAATGACAGCCTATGAGTATGGTGTTACCTGGTGTTGTTGGGTTTAAGTTATCTGGAAAACTGCACAATGGTGTTACAGCAACGGATTTGGTTCTCACTGTGACACAAATGCTTAGGAAACATGGTGTTGTTGGGAAATTTGTTGAGTTTTATGGTAATAATACTTTCCTGCATCTCCTTTTCCTTTTTCCCCAACTTGCGCTGGTCTGTCCCAGCTAATTAACAGTTTTCGTGATTTTGTTCTATAGGTGATGGTATGGGTAAATTATCATTAGCTGACAGGGCCACTATTGCCAATATGTCTCCTGAGTATGGTGCAACCATGGGCTTCTTCCCCGTGGATCATGTTACATTACAGTACCTTAAGTTAACTGGAAGAAGTGACGAGACTGTGAGTATAAAGCATTTATTATTTACCCATGATGTGAAATGCTTATAGGACTACATGACAACCTTTGTTTTTACTGAATATAGGTGGCAATGATAGAGGCTTATCTTAGGGCAAACAAGTTGTTTGTTGACTATAATGAGGTAATACTAGTTGAATAAGTATGCACTACTTATTATGAGCAAAAGACATTGTGCATATATTTTTGGTGTGTAGAATGCTAATTTATTTTTGATAAACGCAGCCTCAACAAGACAGAGTTTATTCATCCTATCTCGAATTGAACCTTGATGATGTTGAACCATGTATCTCTGGGCCAAAGAGGTAAGTACTGTGGTCTTTTGCATGTTGCCTTATATTTCATTGTTAGTTTAAAAATTTGTTTTATTGACTATTTGATCATGCATACTAAATGAGTCTCTTTACAGACCTCATGATCGGGTACCTCTGAAAGAAATGAAGGCTGACTGGCATGCATGTCTTGATAACAAAGTGGGCTTTAAGGTTAGTAATGCCGTAATAGTATTGAAATATTTTCTCAGGTTTGGATCTTATATGAAAAGAAAAGATGGTTTCATTGTTTATATCTTGAATTAGTTCTCAACTGTTTGTTTTAAGCAAACCTAAAATTGTCTGCTCATTTGGTTCGTTTTGTGATATTCTAGTTGGGTTCTGTTTAGTATCTTTTATAGTCAGTCAGAGTGTCTGTCTATATTGTGAGACAAACTAATAGACCTGAGGCCATTGCAATGCAAAGTTGAAATTTTTGCATCTTTCACAAATTGGTGTACTGTTTAGCAAATTAAATGACTTCGTTTCTGCAAATTTGAACCATTCAAACAGAAAAATTATGTCTAAGGAAAAGAGATTACCCCATTGGTTAATTGAAACTGGGATCTTTATCTGTAGTTATCTTTCCTCACTTTCGAATATCACTGTACCAGGATCCCAGAAACTTTTGATATTTAGAATGCAAGAAACCAATCCTTTTCCCAATATTGGTCATTTTGAATCTTCGATTGTTTAAAGTTGTAGACCTTCAACGTTTATACTCAGTGGCTGTTTCAAAACATACTGCAGTGTAGTCATCCGTATTTCATTTACTGTTGCTTGGCAAGAATCCTAAACAAATATAAGATATTACACTTCCTGAATGTTTCTTTGAATACAGGGATTTGCTATACCGAAAGACGCACAAGGCAAAGTTGCGAAATTTGATTTCAATGGGCAGCCAGCAGAGCTCAAGCATGGCAGTGTTGTGATTGCTGCAATTACAAGCTGTACAAATACGTCAAACCCAAGTGTTATGCTTGGTGCTGGTCTTGTAGCAAAAAAGGCCCATGAGCTAGGTTTGCAGGTTAGTCACTTGTTCTACTTTTCAACATGATGTTCTTACCTGTATATGGTCCTCTTTTCTGCCACTAAAAGCATGAACAAATTGTACGCCTTTTATTTGTTCTCTTCTTGATACTAATAACTGATGCTTTCATTCACCTTGTCAGGTCAAGCCTTGGGTAAAAACAAGTCTCGCTCCAGGATCTGGAGTTGTTACCAAATATCTACTTCAGAGGTATTTCATGCTTCTCATTAGAATATTAATGTATTTCTATTATAACGTACTTCCCTATGTAGTCTGCAAATTTTGGATAAAGGTATACTTAATTTGGATTTTTTTTTTTTTAATAATTTCTGGGCAGTGGCCTGCAAAAGTATCTAAACGAACAGGGTTTCCATATTGTTGGATTTGGCTGTACAACATGCATTGGCAATTCAGGGGACCTGCACGAATCAGTTGCTTCTGCTATCTCAGAAAATGGTATTTGAAATATCATATCAAATATGATTTCTATTACTGAAGCTAATTTCTGTGTAATTTTTTCTTTTGATAAAAGAAGAATTTTATTAAGAAGAGAAAAGAATAATTTCTTTATAATTATCTGACAACTTTTCTTATTTATAACTTTTGGAGAACTTCCCAAGCATATTATGCTTTGTATTTCTTGTATTGATTTAATTCGTATGGTCTTGCAGACATTGTAGCGGCTGCTGTGTTGTCTGGGAACCGTAACTTTGAGGGCCGTGTGCATCCCTTGACAAGAGCTAACTACCTCGCTTCACCTCCTCTAGTCGTTGCTTATGCTCTTGCTGGCACGGTGTGTTTGCCTAGTTCATATTTCTAATGTGTTTATAAAACGTTTTGGGTCCTTAGGAAAGCCCAATGCTAATTTGGCTGATCCTAAGATTTATATTATTAATGCCAATGACTTGGTTGAGGGAAAAAAAATGTATCACAAGTATTCATATTGTTTTCTAGTTACTTAACATCTACCCCCATTATCTCCATTTTGCGGTCAGCATATGTATTGTATTTGGACTCAAGCTGTGAGTCCAAATGCGTTGTGCATTTCCATTTTTTCTTCCAGTTTCCTCCTATTAAGCATTGCTTAAATGTAACTGTTTTGGTACTCACATCATGAACTATATGGATCTTGACTTATACAAGATGATGGCCATGGCATGGATTAATCATTCCGTACATTGGTTTTGTTTTGCCCTGACAGTGTCGCATACTAATATTTGGGCAGTGTTCGACTGAATATAAGCTTTATTTAAAACCTTTTTAAGTGTGTAGGCTGCATAATTTATTTACTATTCTAGTAAAGGTCAACCAAATTTAGAGGTTAACAAAAACAGGATGTGTTTTCCTTGTGTACTACCAAATGTCATTAACCTTCATCATATACATTTTGGTGAAATTTCCAGGTTGACATTGACTTTGAAAAGGAGCCAATAGGAACAGGGAAGGATGGCAAGAATATCTACTTGAGGGATATTTGGCCATCCACCGAAGAAATTGCAGAGGTAAATATGATGTCTGCTTTTATCATCATATGAAGTTTATTCTAGATATCTGATAGTATGTATGTCAAATCTGACTTTAGTTTGCTCCTTTCTTAGGCTGTCCAATCCAGTGTGTTGCCTGACATGTTCAGAAGCACATATGAAGCTATTACCAAGGGGAATCCCATGTGGAACCAACTACAAGTTCCTGCTGACAAGTTGTACTCATGGGACCCCAACTCAACATATATTCATGAACCTCCGTACTTTAAGGGCATGACAATGGATCCTCCTGGACCTCATGGCGTGAAAGATGCCTATTGCCTACTGAATTTTGGTGACAGTATAACTACTGATCACATTTCTCCTGCTGGAAGCATTAACAAGGACAGTCCTGCTGCCAAGTACCTTCTGGAGCGTGGAGTCGAACGCAAGGACTTCAATTCTTATGGAAGTCGTCGGGGCAATGATGAGGTGATGGCAAGGGGAACTTTTGCCAACATCCGTCTTGTTAACAAGCTCTTAAATGGGGATGTTGGCCCAAAGACGGTTCACATTCCTACAGGGGAGAAGCTTTATGTGTTTGATGCGGCAATGGTGAGTTTTGTCCTGATAAAGTATGACATGCTTATTACTTAATACTAGTTTTAAACTTTTAAAGTGGCAAGATAGTTTAATCGGTTTGGTATTTTCTGGCTTGATCTCTCCTAGATTGCCTTTCATATTACTAGCCGACAGATAGTGTCTTGTTGAAGAGAGAAATCTTTGCTCAGTCTTCTGTGTAGTGCTTGGTACTGCTAAGTTGTGAAATCTTTTGCTTCTGAGCATGTTTATCAAGTCTTGCTTATTCAAATAGTGAATAACAACTTATTGCAAGCATTGCAAAGCTTAATATTCATGTGATCATGGATCTAAATCCACTGGGTACCCGACTGCATAAAGTACATTTTCTAAAATAATTTACTAGTGATACCTTTGTCCAGAGGATTTTGATAAGCAGTCATAAATTTTAGCTGTCCAGTTTCTGATCCTTTGGAGTTGTTCTCTTATGTCAGAAATACAAGACTTCAGGGCACGACACCATTGTGCTGGCTGGAGCTGAGTACGGTAGTGGAAGTTCCAGAGATTGGGCTGCCAAGGGTCCCATGCTATTGGTGAGTCCCTCTATATATTGTGGCCTATGATTTGGTTTGAATTTCCTATTTGATTTTCTTAAATCTTGACATGGGGAGACTAATATTCCTGATTGACTTGATGATGTTCATTACAAATAATAACAGGGAGTCAAAGCCGTGATAGCTAAAAGTTTTGAGAGAATTCATCGGAGTAATTTGGTAGGAATGGGTATTATTCCTCTTTGCTTCAAAACCGGCGAGGATGCTGACACTTTGGGATTGACTGGTCATGAACGATACACCATTGATCTCCCAAGTAAAATCAGTGAGATAAGGCCTGGGCAAGATGTCACTGTCAAAACTGATACTGGAAAATCTTTCACCTGCACAGTCCGATTTGACACCGAGGTAATTTAAGCTTTTCATTGATTCATGCTTGGTTTTCCTTTTTAATTGCTGCAATTAAACTTGCTTTGGAACCTTGCATCTTCCCTTGGATTAATGCGTTATACACACGTATTTTCAGGTGGAACTAGAATACTTCAACCATGGGGGCATACTACCATATGTCATCAGGAACCTCATTACGCAGTGAAGACATTGTTGATGAGAAATGTTGCCACTGTCTTGTGAGAAATGAAAAATAAATTTTTAATAAATAGGAAAAGGATCCCTTTTTAAGGGATGCAATTTTTTTTGACACTTCCAGGTGTTTATAATTTAGGCCTGTAAAACATTTGAGTTCATTGGTTCTCATTCTATACAATCTGCGTGCCCATTGAACAATGGGGACAATTGTATTTTTGCATAACCCGAACCTACCCTACCCTGCCTATGGCTTACGGTATTCGGTCGGTTCAAATTGCTGTGTCAGGTAGTGATTTTTTTTTAATACCTATCTCGCCAATGGCGCCCACTATGCTTGAATTATCTTATTCATAACTACCTAAGTATTTCTTAGACGAAATTTTCTAACAGCTATAGTAGTTTCTACACTTCATTTTCTTGGCATACTCTGCAAATATACCATTTCCTTGGATTAATAGCCTATGTAGTAACTATCATGGTTGAATTATGTCATTCTTGCTAGAATGAATTAGGATCAGAGACCGAGGTTTTCAGCCAAACAAGAATTGTGTGGCAGGTAAACACAAGAAAAATTATACATTTGTAACTTCTTTACGTCAAATTATACATTTGAAACTAGTGCATTGTAGAGGTACATTGCAGGGCCTTAATCTATAACAAATTCCTACCGCGAGGACACAGAACAAAACAAAACTAGTCTTCCACGTTGGACACAACCTACCATTCCATGGACCCAAAATATCACAAGCTCAACCTTCATGTCACATTTGTATGCTTCTAATCAAACTGAAGTTATGTAAGTCATAATTATATGGAGTTCCATGTATGGAGTTCAATAACATACTCCTATAATGTCATAATTGTACACAAGGATTGCTTATAACAACCAATACTACTACTACATTGAGAAATCCTCTGGAATGCTTTCTAAAGCTGGCCTCCAAGAATTCATGACTCCATCAGATAGCATTATCTTTTCTCTAAAATTCATATCGATTAGTAATTGCCCCAATGAAGTTTGTTGAGCATCATTCTTACACCTCAATACCCTTTTCAACTCTTCCTTAGTCACTACCAATCTAATCCTCCTAGTTCCACTTGTAGAATTACCATGACTTCCTCTACCTCTAGCACCTCTATCATCATGTGTTTTGATCCTTGCCTCCTTCTTCTTCACGCTTTCTTCTCGCAGCGCTGGTTCCGACTTACACGGAGATGTCTTTATGCGTTCAACTTTCTTGCCTTCCTCATTCTCATGATCATGTGCTGATACTTTGTTGTTTCTCATGCAGTTCCACATTTTGATGTTATAGTAAAGAAATCATTTTAACTTAACAAGACCAATATAGGGGAGAATGGAACTATATCCAAAGTATATATAAGAGAGAAGCACATGGAATATCCTATTATTGCGCCGGGTATATGAAAAAAATTAAGAAGGGTGATTCTCTTGCTTGAGAATGACTACGTTATGAATTATGCTTTTGGACACCCTTTTGCTTGTGTGTGTACTATGAATATTTTACTAATAGTGTTGTAGTCTTGTAGGCTGTAGCCGGCTCTTAGCTTTAAATTATCAACGTCTGTTTTGATATTTTTTTTTTAATTTGACAATAAAAGCATGAATTATTTTATTTAAAGAACGTTGATTTTACCAAGACAAAGTTGATCCAATGATAAACAAGTTAGACCCATTTCTAAAGTCTCTTGCGTTCAAGACCCAAAAAAGTATAAATCTGTGTCAGTAGGGACACCCACATTAAGCACAACCACATTATTCCAAGTTTAATTATGTATTTTCTTTTTTTTCTTTTTACCTTGTACGAGTAATGTTTAGTTCTCAGCAGTTAAAACAGGACAAAGGTAGTGATAAATGTAATAATATGCTCTATTTTCAAGCGTAGTTCAAAGAAAAGGTTTAAAGTTTAAGTAATGTTATTTGAACAATGTTTTTATACAAAAACCATGGACAACTCATTTATTGTAAACAACATGTCCCAGTGTTTTTGTCAAAAACGTCGTTTAACTAACATTCCCCTAAGTTTAAACCCAAAGTTGACATGCCCTCCAATCACTGCTGAAAATGGGGTACATCTCCCATAGCAGGTAAGGCAGATAGAACATTAGCACCATACGATAACGTTAAATATATAAATCATATGACACTGTTTATCGCTTTATTGGAGCCTAGGTCTCCCCATAGTTATAGTTGAGGGGTCAATATTTTGCATCTACGGAAAAGGAAAATTAAAAAGTCTTCGGGTATACATTGTACAATGGATAGCAACTTAAATAAGATTATGAGCATGCCTTAATCATATGCACTGTAATTTTGTCATCATGATTCGGGACTAATGATTCTTTATTTTTATATTTCTCTTTTATCAAACCACAGATGACTTTACAACGAGGAGTAGTTTACCCTTTCATTCAAAACAAATAAACAATACTCCATTTTGTTTAAAATTTATTATCAGAATCCGGAGCCTCCAAGTTATATAGAACGCTTAACTGTTAATCATTCTCAATTAACTAAACTTGATAAAATAAATATAACTTGCAATGAACGTATCCATAATTTTAAGAGTCTAATGGGTTGCATTGAGATGCAAAAAGAGGAGGGTTAATTTCAATGCAAGACATCTTCATATTCATAAAACATGTATTACACAAGGACCATTCTTCTCTTGTCTCAATTGAACCACCGACATTCAAATCTTATTATCAAAAATTCGACTAACTCAACTTGATCTAACTGTGGTCTTTTAAAAGGGGTTAAGGACCCTATTACGTAAGGACTATACTCGCATTTTAAATTATCAAAGTTGTTGACCAAATACAATACCTTAATTGTACATGTGGAAACAAAGGAGATGCATATTTACATTTATGAGTGCTAATTTTAATATCCATTTGTTGCAACTTGCTAGCCTTCTCATTAAGAACAGAACTGAGGATTACAAGCCAATTAAAACAGCAGAAAATTGTGGCCAGCTTCCCAACTGAAAAAACCAGCTCCACTTTTCAAATGCAGAGAACAAACCAACTTAAACAAAATTGAGCTTTCCTCAACCAAATGACCTGAAATCTGAATACAAATTTGCATTAGGATTTGGGCTTGACATTGGAGAAAGTGCGTCATGATTTGGGCTTTATATTGCACTAGAGAGAGATAGCATATCTTTGAGATGGAGCCATCATGATTTAAAATGCAAGCTCATTGGTTTTGGCCCACTCATTGCACTTTATACTTCAACATATCCCAAGCTTTTATTCTTAGCCAGGTCACAAGTAGATTTTCCATATATGTTCTCAATTGGGCTTATTTCCGTGAAAGGTTCGTATGACAATATACATCCAGATATACCTTGAATCTTACACATGACATTATATATTCACCAACTATTATTTTTAATAAATAATATTATGTCATGGGTACGGATTTATAACGGAGAATTTGAATCTATATTATCATTACTCCCACATTTATGTATGTGAAGCCTCCTAAATCACTTCTCTCTACCTCTCTTATATGTGGGAATTCTCACTTCACCGTTGTACACACACAATAACTTTTGTCACGTGTTATTGAAGATTCTTAATTAGACTAAAAATAAGAGCAATATTCAAGAGATCTAATTCATTAACTTATTTATTGATTTGTCCACTTTTAAAATGATACTTGACACTTTTCTACTTATTTTGTCTGTAAGATTTTTTTAAAATTAAAATGGGTTTGAAGTTTTTCTTCTTTAACCAATGTCAAAACTAGTTATCATAAATTAGTAAAAGATCTGTTAACATATCTGGAATATTTGTAAAAAATTAAGTTGACCTCCCTCAGATCCATAAAAAATTAGAAATGTTCCGTGTACACCACAGACTTATATACTCGTACATACACCATTGTTTTATACGGTGTCAATGACATTTAATACAGAATACATTATATTTTCCTTATTTAGAAACCACACACTCTCACGCGAGTTTTTCTCAACGTAATCATTTCGATACGTGATTCTCTCAACCATATCGCAACAGAATATGAAATTTGAGCTCCAAATCCTTCTTAACCACTACAGAACCAAAATCGCGAGCTCGTTTCAATAGATAGCAACATCAAAATCGAAAGCACTTCCACAATCAAACGCTGATAATCATAATCGCAATTTTTTTTGTGATTGAAAATGGCAATGCAAGAAACCGTGGTAATTTTTTTGCATTTATTATGTTGATTTCGATGGAGAGTGTTGGTCCTTACGTTTCTGTGAAATTCTAGTATACTGAAGCTTTATATGCTCTAATGCACATTCATCACTGACATTCATATCACAGAAAATTGATTGCACAAACTTTAAATAGGCATATACATAAACATTAGATGGGCATGTACACAAACATTATCCACATGCCACAAGTTCTGTCTTTGTGGGGGGGAAGAGGATGTGCATTTTGGCACATTTTCAACCTTTCAACAATTATTGCATAAACATTATAGACATTTTGACACAAACTTTTATATATTCTCATGAATAAACACAACTTGATGTGATATGTATAATGTATTATAAAGATTTTGATGTATTATCACTACAAGAAAATAAGCTATTTCCGTTAGGAGTTTCCGTCGAATGTGAGACTGTTACCGTCAGAGTTTTGTGTTCCCACCGGAGTTAGCGTCGGTCATCGGGTCGCCGATAAAGGGTTTGATGGAAATCAATTTCGCGTCGGAGGAGAATCACTGAAGCTAATTTGCGTCGGTCAATGTAGACGGTAACTGATTTACGTGATACGCCATTTGAACCAGATTACCGTCGGAACTATCGATCGCTAATAATAATAATAATAATATTTTATTCAAATGTTACCGTCACCTATAACCGACGCTAATTAAACTAAAAAAATATTCTGACGGTAAGTATTTAATCACATATTCAATAATTTAAATAATTTTAAATAATTTTGACATTTTTTGTTAATATGAATATGATTTAGTAGTTTAAATTATTTAAAGTTTGTTAAAATAATTATACATACTTTTTTTACTTGATATTAGTTAGTATAAATATTAAATATATATTAGGAACATGGTGATAATATACAAAGAAGATTACATAAGTATTGAGTAGGGGTATGTTAAATTATTAAATATTAAATATGTGATTTAAAATTATTTAAATTATTAAATATGTGATTAAAATTATTTAAATAATTTTAGTTAAAATTATTTAAAATAAATATAAAACAAAAAAATTGTTTGATGTTGATTTTACCCTTTCATAGGTACAAAAAAACTATTTAAATAAAATTTCGTTTTTAGCCCCTGTAAAATTTCAAAGTTTGTTTTTAGTCACTGTAAAATTTCAATGTTTGTTTTATCTGTCTGGTTGGAGTTAATGGTGCTGACGTGGCGTGCCACGTGGCACGACCACATCAGCGCTGTTAACAACCACTTCAGCGCCGTTAATCCCAGTCAGACAGAGAGACTAAAAACAAACTTAGAAATTTTACAAGACTAAAAACTTAATTAAGGCAAATATGAATATCATTAAAAAAAGAAAAGCGTTTCTTTTTTATTGCCCCCATTAAAACCAAGCCGTGTTTCTTTCTAAGCCACAAAGCACGAAACCTCTATCTACGTCCAAGGTCTGCTACTCATACTCTCACCACATCATAACCCAAGTGCCCCTCACTCTGTTACAACAATATTTGTCCCAAACGATGGGTTCTCTAGTGAACAACAACGACCCTCATCAACCACTCCTACCACCTCACCACCACCACCGATCATTCACCTCCCCAAAGCATAGCGACGGGGGAGGAGGGGACGGTGAGCTGGAGAGGGTTCTCTCCAACACCGCGACTCCCCTCCTCAGCCGCCTGGGATCTGCCACGTGGATCGAGCTGAAGCTCCTCTTCTTCCTGGCCGCCCCCGCCGTGGTGGTGTACCTCATCAACTACGTCATGTCCATGTCCACCCAAATCTTCTCCGGCCACCTCGGCACCCTCGAACTAGCTGCCGCCTCCCTCGGCAACACAGGCATCCAAATCTTCGCGTATGGCCTCATGGTACTAACTCCCCCTCCTCTTTCATCTTTTAGACTGTAAAAGAATTTTATACTATCATTCAATCAAATCATGATCACGATGACGAGATGCTATTATTGTTTTAGTTGGGGATGGGGAGCGCAGTTGAGACACTATGCGGGCAAGCATTCGGTGCTCACAAGTACGATATGCTAGGCGTGTACCTGCAAAGATCAACGATCCTCCTGTCTCTAGCCGGCGTGGTTTTAACAGTGATATACGTGTTCAGCGAGCCAATTTTGATTTTCTTAGGAGAATCCCCGAGAATCGCTTCGGCGGCCGCGCTTTTCGTGTACGGTCTCATCCCACAGATCTTCGCCTACGCTGCCAACTTCCCCATCCAGAAGTTCCTCCAGGCGCAGAGCATTGTGGCCCCCAGCGCGTACATCTCCGCCGCCACGCTGCTGCTCCACTTGCTGCTGAGTTGGGCCGTTGTTTATAAAGTGGGCCTGGGCCTGCTGGGCGCTTCTCTGGTGCTGAGCTTCTCCTGGTGGGTCATCGTGCTGGCCCAGTTTGTGTACATTGTGAGGAGCGAGAGGTGCAGGGACACGTGGCGGGGGTTCACGACGCGGGCGTTCTCCGGCCTGCCGGAGTTCTTCAAGCTGTCGGCGGCGTCGGCGGTGATGCTCTGCCTGGAGACGTGGTACTTCCAGATTTTGGTCTTGCTGGCGGGGCTGCTCCCTCATCCTGAGCTGGCACTCGATTCTCTGTCAATTTGGTAAGTAATAATTTCATTTTTAGAGTATCAAATCGCTCTTTCCATTTTAAATTCTAGTGATTGAGTTTCAATGTTCTTCCTTGTATGTGCGGTCAATATCTCTCTGTATGTATGTATATGGTAGGTTACTATTCTTTAACTTCTGATTACCTTATTCAACGCTCTAAATTTTATTATTTGAGTTTGCCTAATATGCGTGTGCGGTGAATCTCTCTCTCTCTCTCTCTCTCTCTCTCTATGGTTCATCATGTATTGTGATTTGTTGATTGATTCATTAACCGCCTAGTTTTTTCACCCTCATTATTGGACTTTTCCAATTTTATAATCACTTTTGGAAATTAGACCAGTCGTGGGGAGTAGGACAATTCTTTAGGTACAGCAATTAGCATAAATAATTATTACATACGCAGACGCAGTCATCTCCTATCCTTTCTCGCTTAATTATTTAATGAATTTATACCGTTTTCTACTATAAAGTTTTTGTCCTTGTGTGCCAATGAATTTTGAGTCTACTTTGATTAAGGTAGGTATGGAAAATGTGATTGAAGATGCGTGAGGAGAAACGTGATAAACCATGTCTTTGCCAATTTCCCAATAACCCCAGAAAATTTAATTGGTTTTTTTTGGTAATATAATTTCATTTTTATTATTATTATTGTTGTTGTTGGAGTAGTTAGTGAAAATGTGGGTATTATGGCGATCCAATTAGGCACAACAAATTAAGTAGCCATCAGATACAGGCAGTAAGTAGAGCTGATTTCGGAATATGCCTGCCCCCATAATAATTTTGGCGTCTTGTACTTTATTGGGTTGCAAGTGATACTGCACAGACAAAAAGCATTTCTCTTACGATAATTGCTTTAATACGAAGTAGACAAAAAGAAGAAGCAATGATACAATTGGCTCTGCCAATAACGTAACGTTTACCGATAAACTGATATTATTGGTGCGTGATGCATGAGGGGTGTCTCTTGTCTTTACACTAGGAAATTAAACTCATTGTTAATTAAGCGGCCAACCTTATTTTTCTTTTTTTTATTTTGACCCAGTCAAATTGACAGGTTGTAATTGACGCACTTAGTTTGTTTCTTATTGCAGTACTACAGTCTCTGGATGGGTGTTCATGATCTCGGTTGGGTTCAATGCAGCTGCCAGGTTCGGTTCCCGTTTTTTTACATTTCTTGTATCATTTCTATTAGGAATCATGTTGTATGACCAAAATATGATTCTTATTTATGATAAATAACATATAAATGCAGCGTTAGGGTGAGCAACGAACTAGGAGCAGGGAATCCAAGATCAGCCTCATTCTCAGTGACGGTTGTGACAATCATCTCGTTCATCATTTCTGTTATTGCTGCCCTGCTTGTCCTTGCCCTCCGGGATGTCATCAGCTATGTCTTCACCGAAGGCGAAGAGGTCGCCGCCGCTGTCTCCGATCTCTGCCCTCTCTTATCTTTGGCTATTGTCCTCAACGGCATTCAGCCCGTCTTATCCGGTAATAGTCACATATCACATTACTCGTAATTAACCTCATTTATGAAATGTGATAAATAAAAAGATATTGCTAATTTGCAAGGTTCACATTTAAAAATGACTGACACTAACTTGGTCTTTTTCTTTTTTCTTTTTGTCAAGAGACCAAATTAAAACATCATTATTGACAAAAACAAAAAATGAACCTTTACTCGGATCTTAATTTCAATTCAACAAAATTAATGCTTGCAAATTGCAATATATTCGTGTTTATGAATGAAGGGGTGGCTGTTGGATGTGGATGGCAAACTTTTGTTGCCTATGTAAACGTGGGTTGTTATTATGGAATTGGCATTCCATTGGGTGCGGTTCTCGGCTTTTACTTCAATTTTGGTGCCAAGGTATGTTGAATATTTTCGGTTATTTAATTTTAGAATGAGTGTTGTGAAATTAGATGATGTATGTGAGAGATTATACTTAATGCCTACGCTAAAGTTGATATACAAATAACACTTTTGATTTAGAATACATGCTTTTAATTCTTTAATTGTTGTTCAGCAAATGTTCTTTTTCTTTTGGTAGGGAATATGGTTGGGAATGCTAGGTGGAACGGCTATGCAAACAGTTATTTTAGTGTGGGTCACATTTAGAACGGATTGGAATAAGGAGGTAAAAAACAGCACCATCCTTTTTTATTATTATTATTATTATTATTATTATCATTATCATTATTATTATTCACAAAAATAGCACCATCTTCAATATGATAATATATATTCTGGAAATGGGCTAGTTATTGTAACTGTGTGGTAAAAATTTTCTTGATTAATTTGCAGGTAGAAGAAGCTGCCAAGAGGCTAAACAATTGGGAGGTCGACAAGAAGGAGCCAATTCTAAACTAAAAACTTGAACCACTTAAGTTTCATTTAACTTTAATAGGGCTAGGGAGCTTAGTTATATACCACCTTCTTCTTCTTCTTCTTCTTTCTCCATCAATCAAAGCGCCAATTATAAGTGATTAGTCGTGCTGTTTATAGATGGCGTTGTTATATATTGCTAAACATTTTTCGTGCTCCATTATAATAACCCTAAGGCATTCAATTGCAAATTAAAAAAATGCCCTCTTTGTCTCAATCCCTCAATCAAAAATCAGGATTTCCAACCTTTATCAGATTATTGATAATAGAGCTCGGATTTCGGTTTCACTGATACTAAAAAGCAAGTGCTCCTCTTTCTACACTTTCCTTAATGTCTATGTATGTGCCATTTATAATGGCCTACAAAAAGTCTATCAGCCATTTATAATGATTTCAAAATGTAGAATAATTGATTATAAGGTGTACCGAATTAGGGAGCTTTAGGAGAGTAGTATTTTAATGGTCAATGGTTATACATATGAGACTTTAATAAAGTTATTTATAGATAGGATTGGGACTACCCTCAAACCTAAAAAATATATCTTTCAATTAAGGTCAATTGTCTATTTTTAGAGAGCAAAGTCATGTGAGGCACAACTACGATTTTTCGAAGAAGCTGCCCATTAAAGATTCCAAATTCGACCCAACCCGATTTGGAAGCTTATTGGTATGGCTCAATACATAAAGTCTGTAACATACTATCTATTCATAGTATGCATGCCTTTCATGACCAAAAATAAAAAATCATGACTTTCCTTTCATTCCTTTACTAGTCTTACTCATGTATGAGCCAAATGAATATAGGGACAAAAAGAGTGGTTCGGATTCAATGCGAGTGTTAAAAGAGTATAAACAAATGGATTGTAACTAGCTGTGTTGACCTGAAATAGTGCAGTTAGAACAGCTAGCATTAGTTAGAATCTATAGAAGAATCTAGAGTCATAATATATCTAGACGCATTTGTGTATTTATTCATGGTTATAAATGCCCAGCCCCTTGTGTAATAACTCAATTGTGACTTACAACAAAAAAATTTTCAGCATCTTCACTATTATCAAATTCTCTCGTTCTTTCTCTTCTTGGATACGGAATGTACACCCATGAGATTTCTCTAGTTCGTCAAGTTAAAATGCGAAGGAGTGAGAGTATCTCCTATTCTCTTTTTTCATTAGTTGAAGACAAGATTAAGAAGTCTCAATGGGACAGCAACCTTAAAAGTGTGTTTGCTAATTAGGCTTTAGAGAGAAATAAAAAGTTTTAGGGGGACTTAGTAGACTAAGCTCCTCAAAATCTTTTTTTTTTTTTTTTTCATTCCAAAATTTAACTTGCAAATACACTTTAAATGAGACTGAAAAATCTCTTCCATTTGTTAATAACTAATGGGCAAACTTACCCATTATAACAAGCCCCATTCACAAAGTCCATATTATATCATATCCATTTTGTCAAGCCCAACACCAACGATATTAATCACAATCTTTTAGACTAAATAATATGTTGTTACATTTTTGACATCTATCTTAATTGACCTGAATATTAAAATTGTAATCCAATTGTAATTTATGGCAGGTCACCAACAACAACAAAAACATTCACCAAAAATTCTCACACGTTTGAAAGGTGAAACACGTATTCATGCTGCGCAAGTTGACGGAAGAATCGTCCCTGTCATGGTCCATACTCCATAGGTTTGTCATAACACCCAATCAACTAGCTACGCACAAAACCCACATGAGCCTATCAGAAACAATACAAGGTGCAAAAGCAAATTCATAAAAGCCCAAAGGGCCATTAAAGAGTCATATGACAAAATTTGTGTACACAAGAATTTTGTATGCCTTCAAGGTTGACCACTCATTCTCATGTGATATGAATAAATTACCTTATAAACTTATATATTTTAATAAATGATACTTAATATTTTATTTTATATTTTAATTTTATTTATTAAAATGTTAAGTATCATTTATCAAATTGTGTAAAATAATATATAAGTTGATGAGTTAAATTTATCAAATATTTTTCCTTTAAGTAATTCTAATCCAGCTACTATATTGTTTGCTTTCAAAACTATTGGTACGATCATAATCTCCATTTGGGTAGTTTTCATCACGGGAACAACCATGAACTTGATGTGTGACCAAGGATAGCTATGACCAAGCACATCATAGAATGATTTTTCTAAGTCTCATACTCTCCCCATTCCGCACAATTATTAACATTTTCATTTTAGCCCTTTTATAAATAATTGTTCACTTCTTTAATTTAAACAACATTTATTATTTTCTTTTTCATCATACTTCTATTAAATAACTTACTAAGAAACACATAAAAAAATACCTACTAAAAAAATATTAGTAGAGAGACAGAAAACAAAAATAAGATATTAAATAAGAGTAACTTTATAAAGCATTATAATTTTGAATCATTTCTTTAATATTTATGCATAGCTCAAAAGGAGATAATTAATAAAAAACGGAAGTAATGTGCATATTCAAAAAAAATAAGAAATAAGAAATTAATAGTTTATATCATTGTTTGATCCTTCGTTAAATGTTGTCATGATTATACAAATATATACTATCGTCAAATTATGTGAAAGACATTGATTAGGAGGTTGCTATCTCCACTAGGTATTCCGATGTCACATATTCAACACTAATAATTCTGCTTTAATAATCAGATTCCACTATAAATGAGCATCACTTCAACCTCTGCCCGCCACCCACAAACATCAAAATCAATTTTCACATGCCCAATTTTCATGATATCACACATCCCTTTCATACTATGCAGTATGTGTAAATTATAACTGCAGGGAATATGTTTTGTTTATACGTATAGTATAGAAGTTCTTATGTATAGTAAATGTGTGCTTGCGAAGCAAGAAAATTAAATTTTTTGAGCAAAAGTTGTTTGGTAAAAATTAAATTGATTAAGTAAAATATTATAATTTAGGCTTTAAAACTTATTATAGGGAAAAGCAAATTATTGGGCATCGTGTGATTAAATCTTTTGAATATTTTGAAGCCAAGGACAACTTTCCAGTTTTCTCCCTGAAACAGTTTTTGAGATTACACACTTCTTCAAACTTTTTTTTTAATTAAAAAAGCAATTAGAATTATAATAGGCACCAAAAAATTATCTTAAAATGGCACCAATATTTAATACTAGAAAATTACGGGATATAATTCATAAAGTTTTTTTACTCTTGCGCTCACGGAAACATCACATACAGAAAACAAATATAAGAAGAAGGAAAATTTTAAACACTCGATACTAATGATTTCATACATTGATACTTGCACATTTCTCTTATTCTTGTGTTTCTCATATGTTTCTTATGCTTCCGACTCTTCACGTAGATATAACAACGGCTTTTTAAAGGCACCATCCAACAATGACAATAATATCAACTACCAAATTAAATGTTCACCAAGCATGCCAAACAAGAGAAGAAAGCTTCCTAACATTATAAATATCACAGCAAGTAAAAGCAATATTAGTCACCTACTATAGTTTAAAATTTTGCAAACCTATGACTTGGTTTATTTTATTTTTCACATTGTCTCCCTTAAAACAAGCTTATAGAATTGACCATTCCAAACATTTTCTTCAACTTGCAAAGTAACTCAATTTTTAATGACTTAATAAAAATATCAACAACTTGCTATTTAGTGCGTCAATAATCAATCAATACTTCCTTATCAGCAACCAATTCCCAAATCTTGTGGAATTGAATATCAATATGCTTGGACCTCCTATGAAACATTGAATTTTTGCAAAGTGCAATTGTCAATTTATTGTCACAAAATATTGTTGTGGGAGTATTTTGCTTTTGATTCAATACTTCAAGAATTCTTCTTAGCCATACTACATGAGCAGCACAACTGCTTGCTACTATGTATCATGCTTCAATTGTAAAGAGTGCAACAACTGGTTGTTTATTTAAAGACCAAGATATTGCGCCAGACTCAAGATGAAATACGTACCTTAAAGTGCTCTTTCTTGTCTCTATGTCACCAGGTTCAGTCACTGTTTGTATATCCAACAAGATTCACACTATTAGTATTATCATAAAAAGATTCCATCATTTAGGGTACCTTTGATGTATCGAAGAATCCTTTTCGCTGCTTGCAAATGGAAATCACACGAGTCCTGAACGGACTTGCTAAGTAGTCCAACTCCAAAAATAATGCCAGGCCCGGTTGTTGTCAAATAACTCAAGCTTCCAATCAAGCTCTATAAATAAGTAGGATTTGCAGCTCTTCCTTTACCTCCTCTTATCAATTTCAGCTTTTCTTCAACAACAGGAGTGGAGATTGGTTTTGAATTCCTCATCTAAAACCTTTTCAAAATATCATTAACATATTTCTTTTGAGAAATGAAAATTCAATCATCCTGCTAAACAATTTCAATGCCCAAACAATAAGACATCAAACCAAGATTTGTCATTTCAAAATGCTTCATCATAGCCTCCTTAAACTCTGCAATCATCTTCAAATTATTTTCAGTAAAAATTAAATTATCAACATAAAAACACACAATGAGAATATCACCAGGATCAACAAATTCGATAAACAAAATTTGCTCAAATGTGCATATTTAAAAACCATTATCAATGAAGTAAGAATCAATCTTCTTGTGCCATGCTCTTGGTGCTTGATTCAAATCATATAGTGCCTTCTTCAGTCTGTAGACCTTTTCTTCTTCTCTAGGGATCACATAACCTGCAGGTTGCTCAACATGTACTTCTTCTTCCAAAGTACAATTTCGAAAAACATATTTAACATCCATTTGATATATCTTCCACTTATTTTGAGCAGAAAGTGAGCTAATCATACGAATAGTATCTAATATGGCAATTGGAGCAAATACCTCAAAGTAGTTAAAACGTGGCTTTTGCTTGTATTCTTTTGCAATCAATCTTGCTTTGAAGTGATCAACCTCTCCGTTGGGCTTATACTTTGTCTTGTATACCCATTTCACTCCAATTGATTTCTTATTTGCAGAAAAATCTGTTACCACCCATGTTTCTCAATTGCAAAAATTTCTTCATCCATAACTTTTCTCCAATTCTTGTCATTGAAAGCTTTTTCAAAGCTTACTAGTTCACAAACTTCAAATAGTGCAAAATTGATAATATCCTCATTAAATGGATCATTATCATTACTCACAACATAATCCTCCATTCTTACTGGTAGTCGATGGTTCCTATGAGGTCGACGAGATAATTCTAGTTGAGATGATGTGTCAGCTTCTCCAGCTTCTTCATAACTATCAGGAATCCTCATGGGCTCTTTTTTAGTTTTGGAGGACCACTCCCACATTCCTTCTTCATCAAATGTTACATCTCGGCTGATGATCACCTTCTTTGTCTCTGGATTGTACAATTTGTATGCCATTGAATTTGTACTATAACCAATGAAAATACATTTCTCATCTTTGTTTTCTCAGTTAATCTGGTACATGAGCACATGCAATACATTCAAAAACTTTAAGATGACAGCTTGAAGACTTCCTTACTACAAATTTCTTCTGGTATTTTATCATGAACACTCCTTGTTTCACACCTATTCAAAATATACACAATGGTAGCAACTGCTTCTACCCAAAATTCTCTAGGCACTTGTTTGAACTTCGACATGCATCTGACCATATCCATGATTGTCTCGTTCTTCCTCTTTGCAAATCCATTATGTTGGGGAGTATATCCGGTATTCAACTGATGTTGAATGCCATGTTGCTCAAAGAAATCTGCACAAGTAAGATACTCATGTGTGTATTCTCAAAGTCTTGATTCTACAACCACTTTGTTTCTCCACAAATGTCTTGAATGAATTGAAGGCATCACACGCTTCTGATTTATGCTTCAAAAAAATACACCCATGTCTTTCTGCTAAAATCATCAATAAGAGTGATGAAATACTTGTTGCCACCATGGGTTGGTATTTCAACCATGAGCAAATCTAAGTGAACTATCTCCAATAATTCTCTTACTCTCCAGGATTTTCAAACATGAAATGATTCTTTGTGCTTCTTTCCCAATTGAAGCTTCACATACAAAGTTAGGAATTTCTACAACTGGAAAACTAGAAACAAGTTCTTTCCTTGATAGATAATTTAATCTAGAGAAATGAAAATGCCCAAGTCGCATATGCCATAGCTATTTATCATCAAGTATCAGCAAACTCAAGCAAGAAAATTTTTCATGCAAATTTTCAATGGGAAAAGTCCATTTGAAGTCATTTTTACCTTAATAATGAATCTCCCATGCTTGTCAATCATTGTGCAATATCTTTGATGAATCTGCATGTTATAGCTCTTCTATAATAACTGTTTATTTGTCCTTTTTCCATAATAGGAATATTTGAATTGCTGTCAAATTTCCCTAATGATTTTATTGATTCATCTAGTGAAGGAAATAATTCTTTTTCCCACACATATGATTACTACAATCAATATCCAAATGCCATGTATTTTCATCCTCAACAAAAGAAATGCTTGTCAAAAATAAACTTTGAGGATTAGGATTATCACCAATATTTTGATACTGATTTTCAACAACATTTTCATGAGTGTTGAAATTTTGATTTTTTTTGATTGTATATGCAGTCTACAGCTTTATGTCCATACTTTTCGTAATTATAGCAATCATAATTGGTTCTTTCCTGGTAATGATTGATTTTTTCCCTTCCTTAGCTAGCAGCTCCAAAATTATTTCTTCCTCTTGCTTGACTTGATTGCCTAAAATTGTTGCCTCTTCTTTGATTGTAATTGCCACAACCTCTTCTTTTGAAATTTCCTCTGCCCCTACCTCTACCTCTGCCAATGAAATTTCCTCTGCCTTGATTGTTGTACTCATGACCTTTTTCTTCTCCATCTTGACTTGACTCAACTACCTGACTCTTCAAAGCTTCTTTTGTTGATTTTTCTGTCTTCTCTAGAATTCTGCTCACATGACTTTCTATGATTCCTTATAGCTCTCCAATTGCCATTGTTTTTGTGTCGTGTGACTCTTTTATTGTAGTTACCACATGATCAAATTTCATCGACATGGTGTAGAGAATTTTCCCCACCACCTTGATTTCTGGAATGTCTTCTCCATAGACTCTCATCTTATTGACAAGATTAGTAATACATGAAAAATATTGGTCAACAGTTTCTGAGTTGGAGATTTCATACCTGTCATATTCTCTGTACAAGGACTACAATTTGGATTATCTACACCTTTGTAAGACAACTTCAAAAGTGTTCCATGCTTCTTTGGCAATTGTGCATTGGCAATTTTGCCAAACACTGAATAATCTATTCCTTGATAAATTTGTGACAACACCAATTGGTCATTCCTTTGAGCAATTGGATCTGCTCCTTCTTGAATTCCATCTTCAACATAACTCCAAATATTGTGAGCCTTTAAGTGGGTGGTCAATAAAGTCACCTAGTAACCATAATTAAGATTACCGTTTAATTTGGGATTAGACCAAACAATATCGTAATCGTGTAACAACCTGTAAAAAGGGAGGACCGAACCATAGCAGCTGTCCTAGAACGCTGTAGCGATTCGACATCTAATGACTTGGAGAGAAAGTAAGTTTTTTTTTCCTATAAATGAATTCTTCCTTGAGTATTTTTACTTGCTAATTTACTCAGAGAGCTCTGAAGGTTGTGCTTTGAGTGTGAACTTTCTCTCAGTTCTAGCTTTATTTTATTTTCTTTGTTTGTGGAGAAGAAGTTCCTCCACGTAGCGTGTCAGGAACTCTTAGTGTCAGTGTTCTTTAGTCGTCAGTTATTCCAAGTGAGTGGCATTTAATCACAATATATATTTGTCATTAGTATTATTTTTATGTATGTTTTAATTAGTTTTATGCTTAGTTATATTATGTCTTTTTTTTATTTTAGAAATTATTTAATGTCTTTTATTTATAGAAAATATTTATGAAAATATTTTAGAACTCATGAAAATTATTTTAGATAGGCATGGAACCATTTTATTCTATTTATGCATAAATAAACATGATCTATGTGTATGTTGCATGGAACCCTAGGAGGAAAGACTCAAGTTCAACTATTAGTTTTTATATTTTAGAAATGTTTTAAGGAAGCTATATTTAGGACAGAGCTTTAAGTCAATGACAACCTACATTGACCCCCGGTACCATTATAGTTAGATTCATACCAACTATCAGGAATCTAGGGACTCTGATAGATCATATTTCCATTAGCTATCGAGACCTAGATACTTGGGTAGTGCGTTAAAGCTGGACCATAATGCTTGAGATCCATCTGTCTAGATATCTTCCTTAGTTTTAATGATTATGTTTTAATTATAAAGTATTACTATAAATGTTTTCATTAATAATACATATTATGTATTGCATTATTTGTGTCATGTTTGTAAATTTTCCTATGTGGTCGTGAACTCGCTCACTGAAATGATTACTCAGGCCCACATCTATTTGTTTCTGTTTTAGACCACTATAAGGATACCGTTCCTCTCCTCCCGGAGTCAGCAACATTCATTTGGTGAGTTTCACGTTGCCGTGAAGTTAGTTTACTTTTATGTTAGTTAATAGAGTGCTCAAGTGAACTATAGTAGAATGTCACATATTTTTAGTTATTTAATTTTGTATTTTAATTATGGATTTTATGTGAGGGTTTTATGAGACAAATATTCAATTTATTATGAAGTTTAATTTATTTTAAAAAGGTTTTCTTATAATTTGTTTATAAACATTGTACGTTTTCATGATTAATAAGTTAAGAGACTTTCATAAGAGAATTAGTGATTTACGTTTCGGTGACAATTTCTAGGGTCATCACAAATTGTTTGTCATTATGACTCTTATAAAAATAATTGTTTGAGAACACTCTTATTCCTCACAAACTCTAAAAAAAAAAATTACCGTTGAATTTAACCATGATATCAATATGATACAAAAAAAACTCACGAAATATAACTCACAAATGTTTTCACTCTTGCGTTCACACAAACATCACATACAGAAAACAAATATATGAAGAGAAAAAATTTTAAACACTCGATACTGATAATTTCATACGCTGATACTTGCACACTTCTATTATTCGTGTGCTTCTCATGTATTTCTTATGCTTCTCACTCTTCACATAGATATAACAGCCTTTTAAAGGCACCATCCAACAAATACAATAATACCAACTGCTAAATTAAATGTTTACCAAGCATGGAAAGCAAGAGTAGAAAGCTTCCTAACATAATAAATATCACAATGAGTAAAAACAACAATTGCCTGACACACTAGTTTGAAATTTTGCAAACCTATGACTTGATTTAATTTATTTCTCACAATCTTAAAATTATTTTTCAGTTAACATATATAAATATAAATTAATTAAATCATTAACCAATTATATAAAAAACCATTTATATAAATAATTAATTATTAAAATCATCTTAATCTCACCATTTTTTTCAAACAACTAAATTAAGCAAATTTAGAGTATTAATATTTTACTATAGCACTTTTTTTTTCTTTTATGTATAAGCACGAGGATAGTATAATTAATACATTATTATTTAACAGTGTATTAAGGAATTGAATTTTTAAATTATTAGAAATGGTCTAGTAATAAAAGATTTGGTTAATATGCTTGAAGCTTTTTTTGGTTACATTATATATTACACAATTTGATTGCAATATATACCGAATAGACAAACTTCATCAGCACACTAAAATATCTCAAAAGATGTTCTCTGTGAAACAAAATAAAATGGAACTTTTCTTACACAAAATGGGTATGTCCGTATGGATTGGATCAAATGAAAAAGTTGCATAAAGTTGAAGAAGACTCCATAATTGATGCATCGAGTCGTGGTACAGTGAGGGCACTGTCGTTATAAAGTGGGGGTCTTTATAACATAAGTCATTGGACATCATCACTTTAACGAAAGTCCGGATACGACAAAGTGTATACAACTCTAACGTGTAAAACTCTTCAATAGGTTTGAGATGTGATTAACAATGAATAATTAGTGATATTTTAAAGAAAAGTTGTAACTATTAAAGCCCAAAAGTTGATGCCCAGCGATAGGCAGCAGACATGTTCATTGGTACACATGCATGGCGTGGAAGTTGGGAACTTATTCACAATGGAACAAAAGAGGGCATTTTTATATGACTAAAGTTATATGCTTGGTTCATTCAATTTTTTTTAAATTAACTCTAACTACATGCTTATAAATTGCTAACAGTGTCTTTTTTTTCTTTCTTTCTTTTGTTTTCCCTTTTTAGACTGATCTTTAGAATTGGTGACTATTCACTTTTGGTTGAGTATTGGAGTATGGAGGTCTATTTAATTATTTGAGAGTAGTTTTATTTGACTCGACCGGATAACTCGTCTCAATCCAAAATTTATTTAGTCAAAGTTTAAGTTACAAAATTTTATTTGATATTCTTTATTAGTTAAGTTTAGATCATACTTTAAATTAGTATGCTCTGATCCAAATGAACATTTTTTTGTGGCGACGGTGGTGGTGGATACTGTGAGGGGCAAATCGTGGATTGAATATGGTAGCGTAGGGCGGTGATGGTGCTGTGGCTTTGGGATGAGGTGCTGTGGTTGATGTTGCTGCCACCATAGGGTTGGGAGGGGAGGAAAACATGGGAAGGAAAGGGAACGAGATGGAGAGGAAGAGAAGAGGAGTAAGGTTCAATTACAATAAGGTCTTTGTAGAGTATGGTAGTCCAATAATTTTATTTTTTATTTTTTGTTTTAACTTGGTGCATCATTCTCTTAAAGATAAGGGGTGCAAGCTAAAATCCTTTCTCTCCTTAAATATCTAAAGACGGGCCTCGCATAACTTTGTCCACTTATTTCCTTGTCTCTCCCTCCCCTTCTATTATTAGTTTTTCCCTTTATCATCTATGGTACTCTCAAACATACCATATTTACGTCCATTTCTTTCCTTGTCTCTTCCTCCTCTTCTATTATTAATCTCTCCCTTTCATTATTTATGGTACTCTCAAGCATACCATAAGAAATAAGCTAATACCTTGTGTTAAACATCTTGAGTGAACGAGTAAAATGACACAATAAAGTCTACAGAGAAAATACAGATAATAGGAAATATCAGAATTGTATTATGAGAGTTGTTATGTTTTTTTACATCGGAGGCTGAGCCTATTTATAGGCTGAAGACTCAACGGCCAAAACACAACGACCAAAAATAAATTACAATCAATTTAAAAGATTATAATTAAATCAAAGCAATCAAATCAAATCATTTACAATCATTAATTATTCTTAACACCCTCCCTCAAGCTAAAGCTCCACGAGTTTTTAGCTTGTCACAAGCAAAGGTTGTTAAGGGAAAACAAGAGCTGAGCCAAGGACTTGAAGGGAAAACATTGGGGACTGCATAGAGGCAGTAATAGGCAACATCGGAGACTGCACGGAGGCAGCGATTACGGAAAACATCGGAGACTACACGGAGGCAGCGATAGGCAACATCGGAGACTGCACGGAGGCAGCGATAGGTAACGTCGAAGACTTGGAGAAGAGCACTGATCTGGCAAGGGCGACGGTGATGGGCGAGGTCGGCGGAGGACACGAAAGCTGGAGAAAGATGAGGAATCGAAGATTGGAGGAAGGAGCCATGGCTTGAGAGAGATGGCAGAGAGAGAGGGGTCTTGTCTGGGGAGAGAGAGAGATGGGGTTCATGGAGGGTACCATGGCTCTGATACCATGTTAAACATCTTGAGTGAACAAGTAAAATGACACAACAAAGTCTACAGAGAAAATACAGAGAATAGGAAATAACAAAATTGTATTATGAGAGTTGTTGTGTTTCTTTACATTGGAGGCTGAGCCTAATTATAAGCTGAAGACTGAACGACCAAAACACAACGGTCAAAAATAAATTACAATCAATTTAAAAGATTATAATTAAATCAAATCAATCAAATCAAATGATTTACAATCATAAATTATTCTTAACACCTTATTAACACGTGTATTTTGGAACATAAATTTATAAAAAAAAATGTTTAAAATATTATCTAAAACATGTGGAACCATAATAAAAGACAAAAATGGATTCTTTTCATAAGATAGAAGAGAGACGCTATTTTTCCCATTTACTTGTCATGACACAAAACTTCCAACAACAAAAGTGATTATATTATTTGAGTGCACATGAACTCTATTTAATTATTATATTTTACATATGTACTCAAATATTATTATATTTTATACGTTATTTACTTTTATTTATTAATTTGATTGCTCAAGAGCATTATTCTCTACTTGTCGGTATTACAAAAATAAAATAAAATTGGAGGAGTCAAAAGAAGCACAAAATTGGTCCATACATCGGAGGTGCACTAAGCAGAATTGACTCCTGAGGCTCATCAGTCATGAAATTTCTTGCCCCAAATACCGAACATACCCGAATAAGAAATTCTCCATCAAGAAGTTTTAAATTTAAAAAATATTACATGTACACCCAATTTTATGCACTCATACATACACTATTAATAATACACAAATTTTATTTTTATGAGTACACAAACATTACAAACTTATAAATGATATTCTTAATTATACTTAATTAAGTGCACAAACATTAAGGACATTAAAACACAAATTTTATGTGTATAAGTATAGAGTATATGCATGATATATATTTTTTGGTGTACGTGTAGCATGACTTTTTAAATTTATATAAATTTTTGTCGGCTTCAGACTATTACTCCTCCGCCGCCTAGTTTCCCTTGTTTGTTTCCTACCAAATTTAACCCTCCCAGCAGCTCCATACCCATCCACGAGTTCCTCATTTTCAGAGTGTCCCCATTTTCTCGGTCAACAACCATTTTTTGATTCAAAATCGTGACGTGTAAACATTATTTTTTTTGTTTTTTTTTTTCTTTCCCTTTTTGCTGTGAACATATTCCTTGCAATAACAACTCTCTTCTCTTCTTATCTTGTAAAGACTAGTCGCTCGATTGGGAATGAATGATGCTCATCATGAAGTGGATGGAGTTTCGGTGCTTGATGGGTGCTAGTGCTTTCACCACCTAGACTCATCTGGGCACCCTTCAAAATGCAACCTTTCTTCCGTTTGAATGAGTTTCTGGAGCTTTCAAGTTCTGGGTGTGCTCAAGTTTGAGTCTTTATGGTGAAAAAATTGGTGGGGTTGAACTATTTTTTTGAGCCAAGTATGAAGCGGGTTGTGGTTTGGACATGGGTAATGGTCATCCTGCTTTGTGGTGTTGCTCACTGCCGAAGGCCTGCAAGTGTGAACATTGGTGCGGTCTTCACTTTCGATTCTGTCATTGGTAGAGTTGCTCAGGTGGCCATGGAAATGGCCGTTGCTGATGTCAATAAGGACCCAATAGTTCTAAATGGGACCAAACTCAATTTGATAAAGACGGATGCCGGTTGCAGTGTCTTTCTGGGATCAATTGGAGGTGGCAAGCATGTCCTCAACACTTTGTTTATGCTTATTTTTATTTTTGGTTTTTTACTTTTAATGATTTTTCGAAAAGATAAGTTTTGTAGTGTATGATATGACTAAATTAATGTGAAGTTGGATCTGTGTAGCAATTCATTTCACAGCAAGTATTTCAGATGATTAAATGATGTCATTTTCGTTGGTTGTTGTTGAATTCCTTTCAGGTTTTAGTCTCTTATTCATTCACTTTATTAGTGTTGCAAGATATAGTTGAACAAAAAATCGCTGCCCATTTAGCCATTTATAACTTTGGGCTTGAATTCCATGGGTTTCTAATGCCGTTGACTTGTTGCCTCCTTGAGTATCGGTCAATATCAGAATTTTTATCTTCTGTATGATCATGTTTCATTATGCATATTACTTTCGATCATGATTGGTCTTAGGTCTTTTTGACAGTATCATATGTATCTTTTTTGGTACAAGGATCTCTTTTATCCTAATTATACTATAATTTGATTTCTAGTGGTAGCTTATTACTTCATGAGGTTGCAGTTCTTGTTGTTTCCTCATTTTGCTGAACTGGTTTTCATTATTACTCAAACATCACTTTATAAACATGGGCCATTGGATGTGAGTTTCTCAACTCTTAACTTGGTGTTCTTGTAACTTACACTGCCTGAATTGAACCTTCTCTTTGTACTACAGCTTTTCAGGTACTTGAGAAAGGGGTTGCTTCCATACTTGGCCCACAGTCATCTGCCATAGCTCATATGATTTCTCAAATTGCTGACGGTCTCCAAGTGCCTCTTATTTCATATGGTGCCACTGATCCAACCTTGTCCTCCCTTCAATTTCCTTACTTTTTTCGTACTATTCAAAGTGATTCAGAGCAGATGACTGCAATGGCTGATCTAATTGATTTTAATGAATGGAAAGATGTCATTGCTGTATACTTAGATGATGATTATGGAAGAAATGGAATATCTGCTTTGAGGGATGAACTTGAAAAGAGGAGATTGAGAATTGCTCATAAACTGCCTTTGAGTATTCAGTTTGATCTGGACGAAATTACCAACGTGCTCAATCAATCCAAAGTGTTTGGTCCTCGTGTGTATGTCGTTCATGTCAATCCAGATCCAAGATTGAGATTTTTTAACATTGCCCACAAACTTAAAATGATGACCAATGACTATGTCTGGCTTGTCACAGATTGGCTCTTTGCTACCTTGGATTCATTTTCCACAGTGAATCAGACCTCTCTCAGTGTTCTCCAAGGGGTTGTTGGTTTTCGTCAGCATATTCCAGATTCCAGAAAAAAGAGAGCTTTTGTTTCTCAATGGATAAAAAAGCAAAAAGGAGGTTTAACAAATACTAGTTTGAACACCTATGGATTTTATGCTTATGATACGGTTTGGATGGTTGCACGTTCAATTGACAAATTCATAGAATTACATCATAATATTACCTTCTCTGTTAATGACAAATTGCAGCCTCATACAGAAGGACCTGGTCTTCAGCTTAATAAGCTCAAAGTCTTTACCGGTGGATCTGATCTGGTCAACATATTGTTACAGTCAAATTTTACTGGTGCGAGTGGCCAACTTCAGTTTAATTCAGACAGAAGTATTGTAACTAGTGGTTTTGATGTCATGAATATCAATCAGATGGCGATCACTAGGGTTGGCTATTGGTCTAATCATTCGAGATTTTCAGTTGTGCCCCCCGAAATTCTTACAAGTAAGAAACATAAAAGGTTTCACCAAGACCAGAAGCTTGGCAATATTACTTGGCCAGGTGGAGAGACAAGAAGACCACGTGGTTGGGTGATTGCTGATAATGCAAGACCGCTGAGAATTGGAGTACCAAAGAGAGCAAGTTTTGTTGATTTTGTGACTGTGCTGCAAGGTAGTCATCAAATTGAGGGGTACTGCATTGATATCTTCAAGAAAGCCCTGGACTTTATTCCATACGATGTTCCTTATGTATTCAAGCCTTTTGGGGATGGTAAAGTAAATCCGAGCTATGATGCACTTGTGAGAAATGTTGCTGACAATGTAAGTGAGACGTTAAAAATGGGGGAAAAAAAATCCCAAAATTGGGCAATCCATGTTTAGTTAGATATATAGATCATCCATGAAAGCATGCTTTTGTGAGTTACTGGACAGTTTCTTGGCTGAAAAACAGCTGTACTATGCGTACAAATTTAGATATATGACATATAACATTGTGTTTTAGCTTAATTGTTGGCACAACTATTACCCTGATGGGTCTTTAAAAATCCACAAAGTTTCGTTTTCTTTCTTTCGTGTTTTTGGGTGGGGTGGAGTGTGAGGAAAGAAACTGAAATTGAAAAAGATGAGATTGGCTGTAAGGTCATTACTAGTGGTTTTTATTCATAGTGTTTTTGAGTGTTAATCAATGTTAGATAATTCGCATGTCTTTTATACTGGATGGTGACTTTACATTTCTTGTATATTAGAATGTTGGGGTTTTTTATAACCTGGTTTATGATTGAAAGTTTGGTTCAGGTATACGATGCAGTTGTTGGAGACATTGCAATTGTGAGAAACCGTACAGAGATTGTGGATTTTTCTCAGCCTTTTGCATCATCTAGCCTTGTTATAGTGGCTCCCATGAACAAAGCAAGATCAAATGCTTGGGTGTTTATCCAGCCATTTACAGCAGATATGTGGGCTGTTACTGCTGCTTCATTTGTGGTGATTGGAGTGGTTATATGGATTCTTGAGCATCGAGTCAATGATGACTTCCGTGGTCCTCCTAAGAGGCAACTGGTGACAATGGTTATGTAAGCCTTTCTTGTAAAATTATTTTCCCAAATAATTTTTTCCCGATGATTTTGCTTTTGTAAATTTACAACTATGACAGGTAGTTCAGTGTGATTTGATTACCTTTTAGACTTTGATTACAAAATTTGATGTAGCAGTATATACTCCGCCTTGTATCGTGTTAACTCCATGCTGTTATTTGTGTTTCAGGTTCAGTCTCTCAACGCTGTTCAAGACAAATCGTAAGAGAACATTTGCCTCCAAGTCTAATAGTTCCTTTTTCTTTCTCTGTTTCATTATATAACACCCATTGCCCCCTTTCTTTTTGTGCGTTTGAGTAGCAAACTCTCTCACTTCCTCATTTAAAATTTTAGATAACAGCCAGTTGCTAATTTGTTATAAAAATATTGATTTTATTTGTTTTCTTTTTTTAATACTTTTTTATCAGCCAATACCAGTTTTGCACAACACGCATATATTACTTGAATGAGTGTATTTTTATTTACTGTGTTGTCATAGAACAATGCTAGCCTTTTGGTGTATTTTACTTATACTATGCTCATTCAAACCTTCTAAATGACATAAGATATATTTCTTGTTCTTGACTAATAGTATATCATTCTCTATTTTCGGTTTTACATCCATCTTTGTAATCCCGTAGAGGCTGTATAGTTTCAATGTAAAACCAGAAACAGAAAAGGATGAATTAGTTATGAATCTTTTCTCTGGCCTAATTGATATCTTACACTTTGATCTGATAATCTTTCACATTTTCATGAAATCAGAGGAACGGACGTTAAGCTCGCTATCTAAAATGGTGATGATAGTCTGGCTTTTCCTATTGATGGTGATCACAGCTAGCTATACGGCAAGCTTGACTTCGATTCTTACGGTGGAGCAGCTCTCGTCCCCCATCACAGGAATCAATAGCTTGGTTGCCAGTAACTTGCCTATTGGATACCAAGTAGGGTCATTTGCTTACAGCTATCTTACAGATAGTCTTTATATACCAGGATCAAGACTTTTCGCGCTAGGATCTCCTGAGGAATATGCTGTAGCTCTTCGGAAGGGGCCATCTGGGGGAGGCGTGGCAGCTATCATTGACGAGCTTCCGTACGTGGAGTTGTTTCTGTCAAAAGAAACTGGTTTCGGTATTATTGGACAGCCATTTACCAAAAGCAGTTGGGGATTTGTAAGTGGCCATTTTTTACTAGAAGTTCAAAATGATTAGATATTATCGTATACATGGTTAAAAGAAAGTATCATACTTTTTTACCATTCTAACAGGAAACCTTTTCTCCAATATATGATTTTCAAATGTCTTAAAAGTACTTTGAAGCAAAGGTTTATCTTTGAGTTCCCATCTTTTATGATCCAAAGATGGAATTGTTGCTATTTGGAAGCAAGTGTGAAACTTGTTCTGTTGTCTTATTTTTGTTATGACAATTTGTGGCATTTCCTGACATGTCTTGCAACAATGTATCAGGCATTTCAAAGAGACTCTCCTCTTGCCCTCGACATGTCAACCGCAATTCTGAAACTCGCCGAGAGCGGAGAGCTTCAGAAGATACACGACAAGCGGTTCTGCAAGATGGGTTGTCCTGATGAAAGGAAAAGCAACTCCAAGCCTGACCAACTTCACTTGCTTAGCTTCTGGGGCCTCTACCTCTCATGTGGTGCCGTCACCCTTGCCGCTCTTGTGGTGTTTCTGCTGCGAAGCATTTGCCAATACGCGCGGTTCAAGCAAAGGCAAAAGGAGGCTGCTGCTGCTGCTGCTGCATCCTCAGAGCCAGCAAGCAGTCATTGTTCCCAGGTTCTTATGAACTTCTTTAACTTCATTGATAAGAAGGAAGAGGCCATCAAGAAAATGTTCACACAATGTGAAAATGAGGAACCTCAAGTGAGATAAGATATGATTATGGTTAAGTTGTTTAAAGGGATACAATTTGTAGGTTTCAGTAAACTCCTAACTCAGGTTATTGTAATTTTTTTGGCTTAATATGCCAATATGATACCTGATGGCAATATTAGTTTCTGTACAGTGACAATAATAATGGTCATGTTTATTATTTGTACTTGTACTAGTAAGTGTTATTCTACTTGTTTTTTCCTTTCTTAGAAGGTCCTGCTGTTAAAGATGGTTTACGCAAATCAAATGCAACATGTTGTGAAGTTTTAGGGTACTAAGGATATGCAGGCACCTTTATTTGTAAGTAATGAATAATCTAGACACTTGAGTTACTATAGTTTACTTAATAATGAGGGTTTAGGAGTATTGGAATTTCAAATATAAGTTATGAAGCCTTGTATATATACTTTTTCTCTATTGAATTACTAGCATTTGAACTCTACTATCAAGAATCTGACTAACCTGACCCAACTTGACTAAAGGCCCTCTTATCGGTGTAGAGATCTGTGAATGAGTGTTTTTTTTTTCATTCTCAAGATATAAACTTGAGATTATTAGTTACGAGATTAAGGTTTATTACCACGTTGACCAACTCCACGTTGATAAAGCTTTGTATATTGATTAAGAATGAACTAATTAATAAATATAAAAATGAAAAGACTTATAAATTTACATTTTAAAGTTATGAGATCTCATGTTATGACGTATTAAGGAATCTTTATTATTTAGCGATCATGCATGCTTCATTACTTAGCCCATTGGCAAATGATATCTCTAGATTTTTTTAATTCCAAACCTTGGCAGCTGCTATCCCACGACTTAGCCACGTACTAATTGTTAGAATTTAGTAGTAGTTCCATGAATCAAACGTGGATAATCCTTTCCTTTAAAAAAATTATTTAAAAGTACAAATTGATATGACAAATAATAAAATACTTTCTAGTTGACTTTAAAAATTGAGTCCACCTCCCTTAGCCAAAAGCAGGGTCCTACAGGCACGTGCTCCATTATTGAGCTCAGATTTCAGCACTGTTAAAAAAAAAGGTGGTTTTTAAGTGAGGGGAATCCAGAAGAGAATCTTTTTAAGTGGCTAAAAGATCTATGAAAATTATATGGGACAATCTTGAACAACTAGATCTGAGTCCCCACCAATGGCCTCAACTTTAATGTAAATAATAATAATGGGGAATTAAGACAAATTTGAATCTGGAAAAAAAAAAAAGAGAAAAGTTTGGTTCATGCATTGTCCTTTTCTTGAATTGCAAGTCCGTCACAGGGTCATATCTTGGACCTACGTGTCTAGCGCAGTTCCTGAAATCATTTTCTTTACTTTCTTCAACAAATCAGATGAAAACTTCATAAATTATAATTTATCTCATTAATCAAGAAGGCAACATTTAGTTGCTGAATCCAACACCTGTGCTTACATATAGATATAGTTAAAATAGTTACTGTTACCATCACTAATTATTTTTTACGAGAATAGTTATTAACGGACCTTTGATAATTCTTAAATAATTGTAATATCAATTAATTGAAGTGGGATGTGTCATCTTCATCTTTAGCCTTTCCCTTTTTTAAGCCAAATTATTGAAGATGGATCAAGTCATTAATTTTTTTAAGTTGATTTATTCATGAGTTAATCTGACGCCATCCCTTATCTTATGAACAAATTGAACAGATCAACTTTAATTGAAAAGTTGGGAGAAAGAAACGCAATTAAATATGTCTTCCAAGATAGTGCAAAAGGAAAAGAAAAGAATAGACACACAAAGAAAAAGAAAAAGAAAAAGAAAAAAGAAAAAAGATGAAAGATACCCTGATTAGCAACCCATGGCTGGGATGACTATCGTTGTCATTAAGCTTTAAACCACCATATGAACCATTAATATGTGTAGCCAACTAGTTAGTACATATAGCTTAGAATCGATTCCTTACTTTAAAATAATAAAAATATATAATATAATACACCTATGGTATGGAATGACTGATGATGATCCTATGTGCCCTATTTGCAGTTCTGGTGAAGAATCTATGCTCCATGCATGTGCTCTATATATAATTGTAGAGTTACGCAGACGACACGGAAGAGCATAATTGACAATTCCTACTATGATTCTTTCTTTCAGAGCCTCTTGAGTTGTGGTTGGAATCTAATATCTTAGTAGGTATTCATTCGATTGTGTAAAAAGGTCAAGTGACCTAATTTCCTTTTTGTGACGACCTCCAGCTCATTGTGGCATTTTAAGAGTGACTGAGTCTTTGATCATCGTTTAGCCTTGGCGAGAGACCTTTTCGAAAATTTCATGGCGCTGGATACAGAATAATCATCTCTTGCTTTTGAGGCGGTGGACAAAGCTAATCAAGTGATTCCTCAGTTTGCTATGTACCAAATCGCCTGATGAGAGCCTCTCCATCCTAGATGGATTAAACTAAATGTGGATGGCTCTATGGTTAATCAAGGTGCTTCTTCACTTGTGGTGGAATCCTCATGAACCATGCATCAAGGTAATTTTAATACCATTGTTGCCTATAATCTTAATTGGATCTTGTTTAGTTACTTTTGTTGAGCTCTAGGGTGCTTTTGTTGGCATTTCCTAAACAACCATTCGGGGTTTCTAGCAAGTGATTGTTGAGTTAGATTCAAGATGCGTAGTGAATTTTATCAACTGTTCTACAAGCTGGGATAATGTTTAGATTTGGCATGTTTATAAAGAAGCTAACTCTTGCACGGATTGTTTAGCTAAGCTTGGTCACTCTATGTTGATAGGTTTCAATGTGTTTGAATATGTTCCTAGTTTTTTTTTATTTATTGCTTTGTTAGCTGATGGGGTTGACGCCATGATTATCTGTATTGTGAAACTATAGTTTGTGTTTCTTTATGTGTTTTAGCCTTGTAATTAATAAATAAATAAATAAACAGACATTCAATAAAAAAAATATACGTACAGACATTTTAAAAGTTTGAATATGAGATTTAATGTTAAGGACATGTTATATGTTAAGAAACGATTATAAACACTTCATTCAAGAATAAATAATCATATTTAACCGAAGCACGAAAGATTGAAGATAACAAAATAAGTAGAAACGAAAAGCATACTCATTCTTTTCATTATTAGAGTTGCAGACACCTGTACCTGTTAATATGAATAATTTATAAGATGATTAGTTACATAAATTAAATATCGAAAACTGCCTTCAACGTTTTCCACTAACTGTTTAAGAATTGGAATAACGTAAAAACAGGGTAGATTTAGAAAATAAACGTGACCATAGATGGTTAAAATGGTGCAATGCGTTTTTAGAGGTATAGATACTTTTTAGCTTTTTTTTTTTTTATTATTATTATTATTATTATTATTATTATTATTATTTTCTTTAGTTCGTCAATCTAGTAAGTTTTCTTTATAAATTAGACATGGCTAATAAAAATTCTTGTCTCGTTAAATTTCAATGTATCAAGCTAGTTTAAACATCCATATTTTGCAATTTTGATGTTTTATAACCCATTCTTTAGATTTCTTGAACTTCATTGAAAATTTAGAAACACCATGACATTATTAATCAAGTTAAAAATCTTGCTATGTCTCTGAAATTTTCTGTTAAAAATAAAGGAATAGTGTAAACTACTTTTTTACTTCTCAATTCTCTATTTTTTTTTTTTTGTTATTTAAACGGAAGTTCCACCGTTTTTGTTTTCAATTCTTCAAGTAAATCTCATAAATTAGTCCAATTAAATGATAAATTTCAATTTACAATCGTAAAATCTCAATTTATTAGGAATTAATTTTTTTGATTAACTTATTAGGAATTACTTATATATTATTATGTATTCTTAATACCAAAAGACATTATTTTTAAGTATTTAGAAGTATGGTATGTAATTTTAAATAAATTTTAAAAATTTAAATTAATCTACTAAATTAATTCAATTTTTTTTAAAGACACAGCTGTTTTTGAAGAATAAAGTTTTCCAACTACTACATTTTTCCCTAAACACAAACCCCATACTTTCTATATTATTTATGTACCAAAAAAAATATTATACTTTCATTTATCCCCTCATTTATTTATCTATATTATAGCTTTGACGTATGGGTTTGTATGACGTGTTAATGCTTTGACTTTATCTTCTTCCAGTTTTTCCTTCGAGCCCTTGTCAGGGCATTTCAATGCCAACTCAAAAAAAAATTATTTAAGGCTCAGAAAATTAATTTTCTATAACCATGTCTTACACGATTGATAAAAATATATGGCACTTTAGCTTTCACCGAAACATAAAAGTATACTCATGCACATTCACACATGCAGAAATTAAATAAGGATTTTCATATTATGATTTTTGCTGAAGATTTCTTATGACCTTGATTGTTGTTGCTTTTCTTTTCTACTGTTAATTAAAATAAACAGCTGCGTAGTATAAATTTAATTCAAAATAAGAATTGGTTACCCTAAATCTATGGACACTTAAGCGTATAACTTTGGGTTTGACATATGTTTTACATCATTATTATTTAATTTTTGTATAATATTTATAATTTTATTATTATTGAAATAGATTTATTTTTCTAAAACCATAATTTGCCTACATTTCTTTTGCTAATTTGGGGGGAAGGGGTATTAATTACGTCGTCTTCTCATATTCTTTTCTATATGGCCACAGGACACTCATTAGAACGTGTGGCGTTAGAAATTACTACCGGTTATGCCGTCACCATCACATACATAAATTTTATAACGTCACCATCATGGGCTCTTTGTGATATGAATAACAAAATCAACTGCGGCATTGGGCGCCTTCAAGTAAGGACAAATGTCTTCAGTCCTCGTATGCTATATCATATTTTGTCATGTCAAATCTTTAACATACGTATTTGTTTTTATAATTTCATCTAATTAAATTTTATTACATTTAAAAATATAATTAACTTTTAACTTCAGTATTTGAAATCGAACATATGAAAATTCATTGATTATTGTGTAAAAAGTTTTTGTTCTATAAAAATTAAGCTTTATTCCTATACTCAAAGGGTTTGAAATGTTTCAGAAGTCAAAAGTTATCAACAGTCACTATGATAGTAAGATCGAATAAAAAAAAACTATGATAGTAACATCACAAGAAATTTTTTAAAAATAAAATAAAAAAGAAGATCATTTCAGGATGCTTAGGCGCGGATGATTTTGGTTTTTGAGATTTGGTTTAAGTTATTAAAAAAATATTTATTTTTATTTTCGTTCAATCATATTATAAATTGTAATGTTTTAGTCTTTGTCATCACATAAATTATGTGATTTTAGTCATTATCATTACTGAAACTTTATTAATTATTGACGGTATTAACAGAATGTCATATCAACATTGTCATACAAACAAAATAAATTTATCTAACCCATAATTTAATCCAAACCCTACTTATAACCTATTATTTAACTCAATTTTGAGTGATAGATCAGTTATGATTTAAGAACAAATTTGAATCAAATTATGGATTACGTGCTGAAGTACGAGTCAAGTAAGTTTACTTTTTTTTTGACATGACATTACTAATGCGGCACTGCATTAGTCACGTCAATTATGCGAGAGATTAAAATTATGCGATTTATGATATATTTAAATTAAAATAAAAAACATAATTTTTTAAGGACCTAAACCAAATCTTGAAAATTTCTCCAGACCTGAATAATTATTTAAGCCATGATTTTTTTCTTTATACATGCATTTTGTATTTTTCTGTACTGATTATTTCATGTGCACAAAAAGGCTAGATATTTATTAAGAAGACCAAAGTGTGAGAGGCAATGAAATGAAGCTTTGTGATTTGAAAGCTGAGGGAACGATTCTTTGCTTTGAGCTTTAAACAATATTTGTAACTTCCTTCTTTTCGCCAGTGATGTGATGTGTTGTTTCAGTCTGCAATCACATTCACATGTTTTGAGTTCATAACGCTTACAACTTGCAAGCTTTATAAGTTTGGCCTTTGAGGTAATCTCAGATTCCCCTTCTCTCCCTAACTTGTTCTCGAGGTTTCTGTGTCATATTTTATATAATGTCGATATTGATTCTCATATTGAAAATGTCCTATGTATAAAACTAGGCATGTGGGTCCCCACTTCACCAACAAACCAAAGTATTTTATATTCTATGGTTTCACTATTTGTTTACCTTTTAGAATTTCTGCGCTTGATTGAGTTATAATTACTTATATATTTTAATAAGACAAAATGGATATGCTAATACCATGTTTGTTTTCCATCTGGGTTAGGGGGTATCTATATTTTTTAAACATCAAATTGCTGATATACCATGGTTAATTTGTACTTTGTTCATGTTTGATTGCTGAATCTAATTTTTTTTCTTGGGGGATTTTCTGTTCTCTCTCTACATGAAGGAGTTCTTAGAACCATGTTGACTTTTGGTTGGTTTTGGACCACAGAGTAAGCCTCAGTGCAATTATAAGGTTGCTGTCCAGTGAGCTAAATTTACCATCCTCAGACCCCATCTGGTGAGAGTTTGGTACAGTGGGCCGCCCTTTTAATACCCTTGTGTTTTGCCTCCTTACGCCTATGGTGATTCCTCCTTGCTGAAAATGGTTGGAACTTGGAACATGACATGTGCTTTGTTCTGAACCTGCAAAATCTCAGGCTTTCAGAGCTTTTCTCCTAAAAATGGTGGAGCTATGTGTCACAAGGTGTGGCTGCATGTTCAAGGGAAGGTGGTTGTTGTTGCTGTGGTGGTTCCTCTTTGTTTTCTGCTTCTATGTTCCCATTGGAGTGGTTGGGAGGACTGGAAATACCATTGTGAATTCCGCTACTGTTTCTTCGCGGCGGCCGAGTGTTCTGAGGATTGGGGCATTGTTTACTTCCGATTCTGTCATCGGAAGATCGGCTATGCCGGCGATTATGGCTGCCCTTGATGATGTGAATGCTAATGCCAGCATTCTCCCTGGCACTAAGCTTGATGTTATCTGGCATGATACAAATTGCAGCGGGTTTACTGGAACCATGGGAGGTATTTCCCAGAACCTTGGAAATTTCAGTAGCTGCCAGCTGCATTCCCTTTTGTTTTAATTTTAATGCTTGGTTTGAACTCTAGAAATCAAAATTACCAACCAAATAAAACTAGTTTCCTTATAATCAAGCACTATGTATCTGTATTATGATATTAATTGTGATAGTGTGTTAGTGTAGATGTTTTATTCACTGTATAATTAGGTTTAGTTTTTGTATCTTTATGAATTACCATATGTGAAAAGAAAAAGAAAGAAAATGATTTCTGATTCTTCTCATTTTGTTGTTACCGTGTTCCAAATAAAACAGTATGTATGCATCATAATTTCCCTATTTCTGTGGGCAATGGATATAGGCAATCAATTTGGTGAACACTGAACAGAAACCTGAAAAGTTTGAACAAATTCCCATTCATTAGTAAAATCATACTAGTATTTCTTGATCATGTAGCTCTGCAGTTGATGGAGAATGATGTGGTCGCGGCTATCGGTCCACAGTCCTCCGGAATAGCACACGTCATCTCTCATGTAGTCAATGAACTCCATGTTCCTCTCCTCTCATTTGGGGCAACTGATCCCTCTCTGTCATCCCTGCAGTATCCATATTTCGTCCGAACCATGCAGAGTGACTACTTCCAGATGTATGCGATCGCAGAATTGGTTGATTATTACAGGTGGAGGGAAGTAGTAGCCATCTTTGTGGATGATGACAATGGAAGGAATGGAATTTCTGTGCTGGGAGACGCACTAGCGCAGAAGCGCGCCAGGATATCTTACAAGGCTGCATTCCCTCCAGGGGCCAGCAAGAGTGACATCAGTGGCTTGCTGAATTCAGTGAATTTGATGGAATCTCGCATATATGTGCTCCATGTTAATCCTGATTCTGGCTTGGCGGTTTTCTCAGTTGCCAAGAAGCTTGGAATGATGACTAGCGGTTATGTGTGGATCGCGACAGACTGGCTTCCTTCGGCGCTGGATTCGATGGAGCCGGTTGACACTGACACATTGAATCTCTTGCAAGGCGTTGTTGCCTTCCGGCACCACACGCCTGAAACCGATCTCAAAAGGAACCTCATCTCAAGGCTGAAGAACCAGAAGGACAACGGCACTGCAGGATTCAACTCCTATGCGTTGTATGCATATGATTCTGTTTGGTTAGCAGCAATTGCCCTCAATGCTTTTCTCAATGAAGGTGGCAATGTATCTTTCTCCTCTGACCCCAAATTGCTAGACACAAACTCCAGCATGCTGCATTTCTCGTCGCTTCGCATGTTTGATGGCGGCGAAATGTTCCTCCAGACAATTCTGCGAATGAACTTCACTGGCGTGAGTGGCCAAATTCAGTTTGATATGGACAAGAATTTGGTTCATCCAGCATATGATATCCTCAACATTGGAGGATTTGGATCTCACAGAGTTGGTTATTGGTCTAATTACTCCGGTCTCTCGGTTATAGCTCCGGAAATTTTGTACACGAAACCGCGGAACTCTTCAACAAGTAACCAACACCTGTACAGTGTTATATGGCCTGGAGAGACCACAGATACACCGAGGGGATGGATATTCCCAAACAATGGGAAGCCACTGAGGATAGCAGTGCCGAACCGGGTGAGTTACTTGCAGTTTGTTGCTAAGGACAAGAACCCCCCTGGGGTAAGAGGCTATTGCATTGATGTCTTTGAAGCAGCCTTAAACTTGTTGCCTTATCCCGTGCCACGGCAATATATATTATATGGAAACGGCAATAGAAATCCTAGCTATGATGACCTTGTGAATCAGGTTGCACAAAATGTAAGTTTCTAAATTCTAATTTTGCAGCCTAATCTATGATCCTGTTGTTTATCAGCATTGAAAATGCATGGCTTGATAAGGAGTGTAGTTTGTGTTAATTTGGTCCTTCCCTTGTTCAGAACTTTGATGCCGCTGTTGGAGATGTTACAATTGTCACGAACAGGACAAGGGTTGTGGATTTCACTCAGCCTTTCATGGAATCAGGGCTGGTTGTTGTTGTTCCTGTCAAGGAGATGAAGTCAAGCCCTTGGGCTTTTCTCAAGCCGTTCACCACTCAAATGTGGTGTGTTACCGGCGCCTTCTTTCTCTTTGTGGGAGCAGTTGTGTGGATTCTTGAGCACCGGCACAATGACGAGTTCCGCGGTTCACCAAGGAAACAACTTGTAACAATCTTTTGGTTAGTATGTTTTGAAAGCCTTTTTATAATGTGATATGAATTATTCATCCATCTGAGGGAAAACTTGCATGTCACATCATTCTGACAAACACATTCGAGCAAAAGTAATATAGCTTTCTAGTATGTTTCATTTTAGATTTAGAAGATGCATGGCTTGCTTTAACATTAACAACATCTTGTGCTGAGATCAGTTCCTCTTTTGCAGGTTTACTTTCTCAACAATGTTCTTCTCACACAGTAAGTTCCCCACAGATTCTCATTCACATATTTTTGTAATGTTACATGGTAAAAAGTTTGTGACTTCTTTTGCTGCTTTGACCTGGCACAGGAGAGAACACTGTGAGTGCTCTTGGGAGATTGGTGCTAATCATATGGCTCTGGGTGGTGCTGATCATCAACTCGAGCTACACGGCTAGCTTAACATCCATCCTCACAGTGCAGCAACTGTCGTCGCAGATCGAAGGAATCGACAGCTTGATCTCAGGTACTCAGCCAATTGGGATTCAAGAAGGGTCATTTGCAAGGAAGTATCTAACAGATGAACTCAACATAGCACCATCTAGGATAGTTACACTGAAAAACCAGGAGGCATACATGGATGCCCTGCTGCGCGGACCGAGCGATGGAGGGGTTATGGCCATTGTTGATGAGCTTCCTTATATTGAGATCTTCATGGCCAATGCCAACTGCAAGTTCAGAACCGTTGGCCAGGAATTCACTAAAAGTGGCTGGGGATTTGTAAGTATCATCATACATGTGCATGTCTATATATTCCTAAATATATCTATGAACACTTTTTTTTGGTAAGAACTGTTCTAGGACTATGATTGGAGAAATGTTGTTTTACAAGTACACCTTCAAATTCATCCTTAGCATTAGTCAAGTTCGTCCATATGTCATGGAAATGATCGTACTAGTCCTTGAAGTTGCCAAAAGCCAGTCAAGTTAGTTCTTTGACATCAGTCGAATTAGTCTCTCTCAAGGGCTAACTTGACCAATTTTTAGCAACTTCGGGGACTAATGTGACAATTTCTATAACTTTTGAGGATGAATTTGACCAATGTTGACAATTCTAAGGGCGAATTTGAATGTTTATTCGCTTTATTTTTGTTGGCCATGTTGTCTTGTCAACCATTCATTTAGATGTTCAAACAGTACTCATGTTAATTGATTTATGATGATTTTGAGATCACACTTTCAATAACTTGTTGAAAAAATGGTTCGTGAGCCAAGTCCCCACAGAAATATTCTTTTCTTCTTGTTGATGTTGTTTCTTATCTTACTATTATGAATCATCTCTCCCGAAAGCTTAAGTTTTTATACAGAGATAATTGAACGATTTTATATCTGATCACAGGCATTCCAGAGGGATTCTCCCCTTGCGGTTGATATGTCAACCGCGATTCTTCAGCTATCAGAGAACGGCGACCTGCAAAAGATCCATGACAAATGGCTTCTACAACACGACTGCGCCGCTCAGCTCGAAGATGTAGACTCAAACAAACTCTCCTTGAGCAGCTTCTGGGGCCTATTTCTCATATGTGGCACCGCATGCATCCTTGCCTTGATTGCATTCTCTGTTAGAATATGTTGTCAGTACACCAAATTCCGGCCAGATGATGAAGATGCCGATGAGGAAATTCAGCCGGCCAGGCGAAAAAAGAGCTTCCGAAGCACGAGTTTCAAGGACTTGGTTGATTTTATGGACAAGAGAGAAGCAGAAATCAAAGAGATACTTAGGCAGAAGAGTAATAAAAGAAGACGCAGCCAGAGCCTAGATGGCCAATCCAGTTTCTCATCATCCTAATTTGACCGTATGTACATCTTTTTTTTTTGTTGGTGTCGTCTTCTTATTTTCTCTCTTAATTTTTGTAATACCATAGTAACATTAACCACACAAAAATACGTAAAATTTTTCCCCTTCTTGGCTAGAAATTTGTGGCTGTAAGATTGTTGTTAACATTAAAAAAAAAAAAAAAAGGCAAGCAATCTTTGTCTATGTCTACATTTTGAAGCCATATATACACTGGATTTAGACAATTGTACAAAGATAAAAGAGAGATGCCATTCAGAAATTGAAATTCACTTAGGCAAAAGGAATCTATCTTCTGGATTTGGTTGTTTGGTTGACGCAGACCCCTTAATCAGTGACACAGACCTGTTTTCTTTTGAAAATAAGATGCAGCAAATTACAATGATATGATACTATACCATCATATTTTTTTAGTGGAATATTTGTGCCACACCAACCACATTCACATTATTAAGGCTTTTTTCTTTTTTCCTTGGTGAGTTGAGTCCTGTAATTTTCCTAGAGATAGCTGCAACCAGTTGGCTCTCCTAAATTTTTTTAATTGAAAGAAAGATAAGATAATCACAATAATTCTTAGATACACAAATCTGCAAAAAGTTTTATATAATTATGCATTGTTATTAAATTCTGCAAGGTTGCATAACTCATTAAATAATTTCAACATGTGGGTCTTAATCGCTTATAATTATAATAAAAAAAACAGAAAATGATTCAACAGAACTATATGGCCATTCCACATGTTTTCTATGGGAACATGCTTACCACGTATGCATGATCTTGTCTTGTTTTTCAACTGCAATCTCCATTTGTTTATCCCTTTGGGCCAAAAGCAAAGCTTATTCTTTAAACCCCACAAAAACATAAAGGCTTCTGTAGTACTTCCCTTATTCATTTAATTATATATATGTTCGGTAATTGCTATAGGAAAATGCACGCTAGAGTCTACAATTCTCCTAGAATATAAAATTTGCCTAGGAAAATGCAAAGGTACATATGGTATAGACAATTGCCACTTGCATGGTAAATGAGCTGCCAACAATGAACATAACAGTAGAAAGAAGAGGCTGCCAAAAACGACTCTTCCATTGAATATGGTTTTTGTCTGGACAGAAAGTTAAAAATTGACCTTAAAAATTATAATAAATTAAAAATAAAATTTGAAAAGCAAGAAATATCTGTGAGTAAATGATTAGCGTATAAAGTCATTATTCATTAATTAACCGCAATTCATTTATAAATCAACATGTTTGAACAAAATAGTATAGAAACTTAAATTAATTAACTTTGAGTCAAGAATAAATCTCTAGCTCCGCTACACGTACACTACATTTTGATAAACCATACATACACCCGCACTCATATACGGTGGGTCTTATAAAATAACCACTCACTCTACTCTCACTTTCATTCACTCGCGAATCAAAAACATGCGTATCTTAAAACTTTCTTGCTTTCACTTTCTTCCGTTTTCTCTCTTCACTCTCGTCACTCTCATCTTGCGTTCTCTCTTCACTCTCGTCTCTGTTCTGCAACTCATCTTGCTCTCTTCACTCTTGTACCCATATAAAAGATTATGCACTCAAATCACATATATTATATTATGCAAAATACTTAACTTTAAGTTAAGTTTGATGCAAATTTATAAAGTTTTGTGCATGTTTGTGAAGTTTTGTGCATGTGAACTAATATTTATAAAGTTTGTCCATCAAATATGTATAAATTTTGTGAAGCTATTTATGTTTGAGCAAAATTACAGTGTTATAAATAATTACGCAATGTTTGTGCACTGGCACTAATAATGTATGTGTACCTAGTCATATAAAGTTTGTGCACTCCAATCAGATATCTGCAAAAATATTTAACTATACATTAAGCAATATGAAAGTTTATCCATGAGAATGTATAAAAGTGTGTATACATATGAACTAATATTTATAAAGCTTGTCCATTAAAAATGTATAAATTTTATGAACCTATTTATGTTTGAGCAAAATCACAGTGTTGTAAACAACTACGTAATGTTTGTGCATTGACACTGATAATATTTGTGGACACAATCATATAAAGTTTGTGCACTCCAATCAGATATCATATTATGTAAAAAATACTTAACTATACATTCTAGTGGTGGATTGATATCGTTCTGTGGTAGTTATGGCGAATTCTGTAACTCAGAATAAATTCTTTAAAAAGTTCGTTTATGATTTTGTGGAACAAATGACGTTGGAGTGCGTTTCGTTGTGATATGGTTGGGAAGAAAAGTTTATTGTATCCTAACTATCATTAATTACGTATAATTTGATAGTGTAGGTAACTTATAGCGTAGTGAGAACATTTCTAATAAATCTAAGATCTCAAAAGTGAAATTTAAAGATGAAACGGATCGAGTATCAATCATTATTGACCGGATACATACTAAAAGTGGTATTCCCAAAATGCCCCTTTCCCTTCAAAAGTATGAGTCATAAGAATGAGAGTTAGGCACCGTCATTTTCATGACAAAAGCACACACACAACAATTGACACATACACTTTTTTTTCCCTTGTCTGAAACAAAACAAAATAGAAAAACATGTTCCAGCTTCGCCGGAGTGTCATCCGGGGCAGCCTCCGGCGCTGCATTCACCACCGCATTTCTGTCCTCCGGCGATACATGCGCTGCCTCCTCCGCCGTTTCCTCCTCTGTTCCGGGAGCAACTCTCCTCCCCTGTACCGCCGCATGCTGTCGCCGCGGTCCTCCGCCGTTGAGTTGCCGGAGCCGGTGACACCACCACCACCACCTCATTTCCACACACATGACATGATGGACTCTGACTTGGTTTCTTTGAAGATAAGCCTCTTGGGTGACTCTCAAATTGGAAAAACTAGCTTTTTGGTTAGCCTCTTTTTTCATTATTATTATTTTTATTTTTCATCTCCTTTTGTTCGTACAAATCCACACACCTAAAAATCTATTCAAATAAGTGTGAATTCAGTTATCCAAGTGTATTAATCCACACATTTTATTTTTGCACAATTGAAATTCACAGTTATTTTAACTGCAACCAGTGCATGTTAATTATTATGACTGGGCCACTTTTTTTCCCTAAACATGAAGCATCGCCATTCTTCTTTGGTTCTGTTTAATGTTGCAGGTGAAATATATAGGGGATGAAAGAGAGAAGGAAGGAGAAGAGATGAAAGGGTTGAACTTGAAGAACCAGATGGACAAAACTTTACTTGTTGGAGGAAGTGCGCGTATCTCATATTCTATCTGGGAAGTAGCAGGTAACATAGAATATATATATATATATATATATATATATATAAATCACAACAAATCCATGTTTGTGATGGAGTTTATGACATTAAGAATGCATCTGATCTGGCCTGTTTTATTGGTGAAGCAAACATGAAAATCAAAGTAATGGTTTTTGTTTGTAACATTGATTGATCCATGCAGGTGATGAAAGATCAGAAGATCAAATTCGCGTGGCTTGTAAGGACTCTGTGGCAATTTTGATTATGTTTGATCTGACAAGTCGATGCACATTAAACAGGTGTGATCTGCTGTTTATTTTACAATCCAGTCTGGTAGTCTTAGATCAATTTCCCACCATTCTAATTTAATTTTTATTGCATGGTTGTGGATGTTTGATTTCAGTGTCATTGGTTGGTACAAAGAAGCCAGAAAATGGAATAAGGTAAATAAAAGTACTTTGTACCAATATGTGGTTGAGGCGGGTGCAAGAATTTTGTTAATGTTGTGTGCTTAAACTTTGCAGACAGCAATTCCAGTATTGATAGGAACCAAGTTTGATGATTTCATTCAGCTTCCCATTGATATGCAATGGACCATCGCCAGTCAGGTAAATATTCTAACTTTACCATCTACCACTAAAATGCTGTTCAGTTGTAATCTTCCTAGATCTAGTGAAACCAAAATGAACTTCCAAGTCCATGCATAAAGAAGTTTTTCATCTAATATTAAAAGAAACCCAAAAAAATGTTAACAAATTACTTGTGGAGACATGATTCATATATCTTCAGGGTATGAATATAAAAGTCAATGTCTTTTATTTATTTATTTGTCTAAATCATTAGTATCTGAAGCTTAATGTACTTCAACTAATCTGGCTCAAGTTAAATCTCCCCACTATGGGTAAAACAGTCCCAATGCTAGTTTTTTTCATTTACAAAATCGAACAACAAAACTTTATTTAAGATGATAAGTGTACCAATCAAATATCAATTATAAAAGTCAATGTTAATTGTACAGAATCTGCAGGCTGCTGCATGTTTAATGGTCAATTAATCATGGACCCCATCTTTCACTATAAAAAATAGAGTGCGTGTTGAATGATCATTGAGCCTGAGACAGCAAAGTCCATCCCCCATATTCTCATGCCTATTTTAGTATTTATTAACATGCAACGCATGTTGAGTACCACAAGCTTTACAAGACAGCAAATTTTTATATTCATCAAGATATGATGATTGATGTTTGTGATGTATCACATTGAACAGGCAAGAGCATATGCCAAGGCACTCAAAGCAACCCTGTTCTTTTCCAGTGCCACCTACAACATCAACGTGAACAAGATCTTCAAGTTCATCACTGCCAAACTTTTTGACCTGCCATGGACATTGGAAAGAAATCTAACCGTTGGGGAGCCCATGATTGATTTCTAATCAGTACATAGAATGTCTAAGTAATTAAATACATTTCTGCTTAAGTAATCAAGTCAACCGACCCCTCAGAGAAATCATTGAATCTCTCGAGGCAATCGAGTTGTTAGGTGTGTGCGAATAGAGAACTAAGGTATGTCTCAACTCGTTTTCATTTTAAAAAGAGAGGATCTTTATCTATGTCTCCTTCATACGGAAGGAAGACTCTTCAATCATATCAACAATCATAAAAGCTTTACAATGCAAGGAATAAAGCGACAACGAGAAAGATTGAGTGATCTTTTTACAAATAAGTCTGACCGGTGATTTTGTCTTGTTATACATGAAGGAATTGTCCTATCCATAGTCAAAATGTACTAAGAAAAAGTGATTATTACATGTATTTAAGGTTGGGCGAAGATAAGGGCATCATTGAAATTAGTGTGCATTTGAGTTGCGTTATTTTGTCTTCAAAGCAACTTTAATTCAGAAGTTTACCAAATGTGATGGTTTTTTTTTTTTTTAATATTAACGTATACACTAACAATTACTTTCCTTCGATTAGTTCCTCATTGTATTACTATCGGAAATTTGGAATACAGAGAAGTCTCCTTGGCAACCCAAAGCTTCTTAAATAAAATAAAATCATTTGATACAATTCTCTTGATATGGGATATCACACCATCATATTATCATACGTTATCTTAAACGGTGGGCCAAGATAGTAACAAGCATTTGGTACTAATGAGTTCGGGTCAGGTCAACTCATTATATATGGGCAGAACTCTCCTAATATTATGTTTTTTTTTCCATATGTAAAACTCAAATACAAGAACAAGCTAGAAGGGAGTAAGTGTCAAATAAGTTGAACCAAGTTGAATGATTTATGGTGTTATACCATCAAACAAGTAATCAAGAGATTATTCATGAGAGTTATTCAAGAATACACCTGGCCAAGTTTTTATTCATTGGACAAGAAACATCAAGAGCTTAACAAGAGCATAGAATGTCTATTTTGCATAGCGAAACAAACAACAAAAACATATTTAATTACATATAGGTCTTCACAAAAACCATGCGCGTCGAGGGAAAAGTTGAAACCATGTAAAGGCCATACTGTGCTAAATTGTTCCAAAGAGATTAGTAGAAGTGGCACTACTCAGGTTTCATTGGTTTCTCCTCTCTCTTTGGAGGTTCCAAATCCAGATAGGTAAATGGTTCCGTTGGCTCCTCACTGCAATATCCACAAATTTCATAAAAAACACAACGAAATAAGCGAAGAAGCAACTGGAAAACTTATATGAGGAAAACCAAAACAAGGCATGCAAAAATGGGTAAAAATAAAATTGCCAACTGTGTATAAGCATATCATGCAATAGTGTTGATCCGAACCTGATAATGAAAGACCGTTTACCATAAAGCCTCCCCAAATTTCAAGAAATTGGAGTTGTTAACATAGTAATAGTATATAGACATAAACATGCTATCTCTCCACAAATATAACTCTGTAAGTTTAATGCTAAATTAACTCAAAACATTGAGTAGTATAGATGTTCCAAAGTAGATGATTGAATAGCATGACAGATGATAATCTCACCCGGGATTAGAACGCATGCACTGCCAGAAGAGCTTGAAAGGACCTAGAACAGTCTTGAACGGGTTTCCCTCAAAGCATGCCTACACAATTTACAGCCATATGAAAAGCAAGAGAAAATGAAGATAACAAGATGATATAAAACCGGAGACCTCAAAAATCTCAAATCATGTGAGCCACATTCCATCATGGCCATTCTAATCTGTTACATAACCTTCCATAGATGTGTCTAGCGCTCCTTTCCCCCAATGTTTTCTATTCTAACATGAGATTCGAAGAAGGTTTGGTCGCCTAGTGCACTTCCCTTAATAAAGTGTCATGTGTTAGTAAATTCTCACTTTACTCTCCAAGCAATGTTTTTCCATTGTCACTCAGTAAACTGTAAAACTTGAGCCTCCATTACAATTTCCTTAAAGCCTCTACCCCTAGGAGAAATCTCAACGCAAGATTCCATAAAATGAAACCAAATTTCCATTAATTTAAAAGAAGCACCCAGCAGGATCAGATCGGATTGTATCCAATTTCACTTAAACTATGATCAAGAGATTAAGATGATACACCCAAAATCACAAACGCGAAAACAAATGATAAGGCATCAAAATCAAAAACCCTAAGTTGAGGATTGCAGACAGAAGAAGGAGACGAGACCTGGATAACATCCTCAACACGGTCATTGCAACGGTGAGGTTTGGGTTCACGGTGGCCCTCTCCGGTCACACCCCATGGACTCTCTCTCCTCGGCACCGGCCTCGGCTCGCTCATCTTCTTCTTCTTCTTCTGATGCTCTGCTGCCTGTGTTGTAAGCTGTTGAATTCGGCTCCACTCTGCTCCTCAATTTGGGCTAATTGGGCCCCTCTTTTTATTTAACTTCTGTGGCCCACTTATTAAAAATGCAAAATCAAGTAAACTGTAAATAAATAAATAAAGTCCGAACACTAGACAAAAAACTAAAGCCTTTGGCAGCCCAAGCACAATAACCGTTTATTATTGCTTTGCTTCTCTTTGCGTGTCGCAGCTTAATTTACTTTCAAAACTCGCTGGTTTCAAAATTGTTGACCATTGTCTCTTTTACACAGGTATTAATAAAACAAAAATGTTACTTGTACATCAAGCATAATGTAGACACCAAATCTCCTCTTTCACACATAAAGGTGTCAAAATAAAGAGTTTTCTCCTATTAGGCCATATTCTCAATGAGTCTAAAAGGATTAGGACCCCAAAAAGTTTGTAAGGTTAAAAAAACTCATTCAAAAAGCCGGCTGGCCACTAATCCATTATAGTATTTTTTTCACCATTTTTTGGATTTCTAATGTTGAGCCACCAATGCAGCCTATGGAGTCCATGGGCTTGACCCCACACCTAATTAAGAAACAAAAATTAAGAATATAAATTTATTCTCAAATGGTCTAATTTGGATAATTTAAGATTCAATATAATGAACGGTACAAAAATTTACACACGCTCACGGATATTGAATCTCGAACAAGAAACTAACGTTTCACTTAAAACAATTAAATATAATACAAAAACATAGAATATAAGGCATAACAGTTAATAAGCAATTCAAACAATCACAAGGACACAGTATAATAGAAGAGAATAGTCAATAGCGTGACATTGCGTTGTCTATAAAGCAACTCAACTCAATATCCCGACCTTGCTATCTCTATAACCTATGTGATTAGTGTGAGCATAAAAGTACCTTCTTTTAGCATGCTTTGAGCCTTTGAAATCTATGCAATTTATTCTTTAACTATGTGATCTGCCAAGTGCTCAATCAAATGAAGAACACAGGACTTAAATAATATGAAGATAAAAAGCTTCACACCTTCCTTGTTGATTGAAAGAATACAAAAGGAAATTTGCATCCCCCTACCTTCTTGTTTACAAAAATTTTCAATGGTGATTTGTGCCAGGTTAGAATCCAATATTTAAACATACAAAATTAATTCATTTAATCAAAAAAAAAGAAAAGAAAGGCAACTTTGTTCGAACACCTGCAGATGTATCAACAAATTGGTGTCTTATATATAAAATAAATGGGGTATTTGGGTATAATTAACCACACCAAATGAACAAAGATATTTAGGGAAAAAATTGAAGAGCAAGATCAGAGAAGGGAATTAGAGGGAGGAGAAGGGGAAAAATGTATAGGGAAGGGAAGGGTAATTTATAGCAAATGCTGCTGAAAATCATGGTACACAAGTTTATATAGAGCTCATAAGAGTTAATGTTACTCCAAAAGGATTGGTAAGTCCAAATCTTACATGTTTTAAAAGCTTATTTAGTTAAAGAGACCAAACTCAAACTCCTCACAAAGCCTATTAGGCATGTTAGACAAACCAATTTTTAACCCACGTAACTTAATTTGCATAAGTTTACAAAATATCAAAGCCTGGAGTCACACGTACTATAGTTTACTCAAAGCCTGGAGTCACACGTACATAAGTTTACAAAATATCAAACCCAAGTGAGTACTATAGTGAGTAGACGATGCACTTACATTCTTTCTGGAAAACACGTAAAAGGCATAGATCAAAATTAAATTACAATAGCAGCAATGCCTTTAGCCTCAGTCAGATGTACAATATCAAGTTATCAACATAAGAAAACAAGAAGCAACAAGCATTGAGGGCTAAAATGAGCCTGCAGGGTTGTCATTGTCGGTAGCCCACAAAAGAGGGCCTTTTTGACATCTCTACTTGTTAACAATACGTTAAACATCGTGGAGGAACAGATAAATGGGGCACAAAAAAACATAGGAGAAAGATAGAAAACAGAGAAAGTACGATTGTATATACTGAGTTGTTAATTTACAATAAAGGGTGAGCCTATTTATAGGCTGAAAACCTAACGGCCAAAAACAAATTACAATAAATTACAAATCAAATCAATCAAAATTTAATATCATAATTCTTAACACCCTCCCTCAAGCTAAAGCTCCACGAGTTTTCAGCTTGTCACAAGCGAAAGTTGTTAAGGGAAAACAAGAGCGGAGCCAAGGACTTGTAAGGAAAACATCGGGGACTGCACAGAGGCAGCGATAGGAAACATCGGAGACTGCACGGAGGCAGCGATTATGGAAAACATCGGAGACTGCACGGAAGCAGCGATAGGAAAAATCGGAGACTGCATAGAGGCAGTGATAGGTATCATCAGAGACTGCACAGAGGTAGTAATAGGCAACATCGGAGACTGCACAGAGGCAGTAATAGGCAACATCGGAGACATGGAGAAGAGCACTGATCTAGCAACAGAGATGGCGACAGCGACGGGTTTTGGAGAGCGACAATGACATGAAAAAGGGACTCGGCGGCAGATTCGACCTCGAAAAGCGACGCAACAGATGTCGAGGACGCGCTGCAGAGACGAGATTGCTCACGGAGGGTGTCATGGCTCTGATACCATGTTAAACATCGTGGAGGAACAGATAAATGTGGCACAGAAAAATATAGGAGAAAGATAGAAAACAGAGAAAGTACAATTATATATACTGAGTTGTTGATTTACAATAGAGGGTGAGCCTATTTATAGGCTGAAAACCTAACGGCCAAAAACAAATTACAATCAATTACAAATCAAATCAATCAAAATTTAATATCATTGTTTTTCTACTATGCTTCACTTACATGAACCGCAGTCCTATAAAGAACCATCCACAAATCCTCTTTGGCAACATTTCATGCAAGAAGAGTTATAAGCATTAGAAGATACTCACACTGGGGACCTGGTTGATCAGTCTTCTGGTAAGATGCTTGTGGGATGTAAATGGGTGTACAAGATCAAGACTCATTCCAATGGCTCTGTTGAACGATACAAAGCTCGATTGGTTGCTAAGGGATTTACTCAAGAGTATGGCATTGACTATGAGGAGACATTTGCCCCTGTTGCTCGCATCACCTCTGTACGTGCTCTCCTAGCAATTGCAGCCACTCAGAAATGGACTCTTAGCCAAATGGCTGTGAAAAATGCTTTCCTTAATGGTGACTTAGAGGAAGAAGTTTATATGAAATCTCCTCAAGGCTACACTTGTCCACCATACAAGGTTTGTCTTCTTCGTAAGGCCTTATATGGTCTTAAGCAGGCTCCACGTGCTTGGTTTGCCAAATTTAGTTCTACTGCTAATCAACTTGGGTTCACTTCCAGTCCACACGACTTTGCTCTCTTCATCCGACGAACAGATTAAGGCTCTGTGTTACTATTACATTATGTTGATGACATGATCATTACTGGAGATGACATCTCAGGCATCACTGATCTTAAAGTATCTCTGAGCCGCCATTTTGAAATGAAGGATCTTGGCCCTCTCAGTTATTTTCTAGGTCTTGAAGTTCTTTCCTCTACTGATGGTACCTGTCTATCTCAGGCCAAGTATGCATCTGATTTTATTGCTCGAGCTGGTCTCACAGATAGTTGCACAGAATCCACTCCTCTGGAACCTAATGTTCGCTTTACACCAATGGATGGAACCGCACTCGATAATCCCACTCTATATAGACAACTTGTCTGCAGCTTGATCTACCTAACTGTTACTCGCCCTGACATTTCATATGTAGTATGAAACACCCTAACTAACTGTTTACCCGTACGCAGTAAACAATGCTCACTAGGTTGTTTTCTACCTGGTCGGAATACCTTAGTCCATTGTTATCTTTCGAAAATAGTTGCTTAAGAAAATAGGGACCAATTTTGAAACTTTTCCTTTGCCTCGACTATTTAATAAAATAGAGCCATGCGTTGGAAAGAACAAATATAGCAAGCGGTAAAGCCCTTAGGCTTCGCAGATAACTGTCTAATAATAATAATAAAACATACGATATACATCCATCTGGTCCATCACAACAGTCATGTAGTTATTATAATAAATAATATATAAGTAACATGTTCAACATATACAGTATATAACATTAAAATACAAGGGCTAACTGTAGCACTTCCCAGTTTACCCCTAACAAATTACTAATTACTGCTATCTTTAGTGTCCCTGTCTGGTTCTGACCGCTTCATAGCTCCTCGGCCGGTCCGGCCTCATCCTCGTAGTATGAGTCATCACCTGTTCCTGAAGTCATAGGGCAGTGGGGGTGAGAACGGTAGGTTCTCAGTGGAAATAACTCTAGTACCTGTATCTTGCGTTTCATTAGGTCGGACTTCAGGCCGCTCAGAGATTTCTAAGTGTGCATACATACTAACATCCTACTGATTATTATCTGGCCTAAGTTCTGAACGGCTTTATCTACATTACTAGATGATAGGGGAACTACTCTTGCTTACTACGTTCTCGTGCTTATTAACATTACGTTTACATACATAGCCGTCTCGAGCGTTCTCTTGACGGTAATTACATAA